>CM035200.1:1708897-1724287 GCA_020233015.1 Callinectes sapidus | reverse complement strand
AGAGAGAGAGAGAGAGAGAGAGAGAGAGAGAATACCAACTCAAGAATATAAGATACTTGCTCAAACCCCTCAAACCCCCTCCTGGGCGCCGCCACTAATCTCCATTACCTCCACACAGCGGCTGTCATTGAGAACGCACGCTCTCTCTCTCTCTCTCTCTCTCTCTCTCTCTCTCTCTCTCTCTCTCTCTCTCTCTCTCTCTCTCTCTCTCTCTCTCAATAAAAAAAATAAAAAAAAAACGGTGTAAAACTATGCGTGGATGTTTTGAATGTGATTTTATAGATTCACATCTCTCTAGCTCGCTCAGTCAAAGGAAAAGAACTTTTTTGAGTACGGGATATGGACTTTCTTTTATAATTTTATTTCAATATTGATTGAAATATGTTTGTTTCGTCCGTCATTTCTGCTTCTTTTTGAATGAATGAAAACAAGAATATGTTTTATTTTCCTAGGCAATGACATGATAAGAGGACTTATTATTTTCCCCCCTCGCACACAAGAGTTGATAAATAAAGATAAGTAAATAGATAAATACATGAAATGAAAAGTATCCGCGTATTTTTTTTACCTTCATTTTTATTCATTAGTTGTTGGTCTGTTGAAAATTTCCAGACACGAGTCCATAGTGCATGCATTCATATATTCAATTTGCAATGTGAGATACGTATTGGCAACGGAAGGTGGAGGCGAGGCACGGAAATATTGAAATTATTAGTCGGTGAGTGTTTTTTGTGCCAACCAGAGGGACTGATGTACGAGTTCAGAAGAATACTAACACACACACACACACACACACACACACACACACACACACACACACACACATACACACACACACACACACACACACGCAGAGAGAGAGAGAGAGAGAGAGAGAGAGAGAGAGAGAGAGAGAGAGAGAGAGAGAGAGAGAGAGAGAGAGAGAGAGAGAGAGAGAGAGAGAGAGAGAGAAAGCTGAGGAGGTCGCAGCTTCTCTGACCAGTGGAGGGTCAGGGGCGACATGGAGACACAAACTTGTATCAGTAAGTGGAGTTTTGAATGTTGGTAAGGCAGTCTAATTTATTTGTTGTGTTTATGAAATGTAAGGAGGAAAATAGTGGTTAGGATGTTATATTATTAGGATGTTCAGAGTTAAGGTGTTGTGTTGGATTTCATATTTGTTGGTATGAATTTTACTGTGACATTAACACAAAATTATTTTGAGTTGAATATTGAAGAGAGATTGATGAAACATTGATAATATCATGTGTTACGTATATTGGCGTGAGATGTAATTCGCCATTGATAATTAATTATCTGGAGTTAAATGTTGATGTGAGATTGATGAGAAGCGTTGATAACATTGGGTGTTACATACATTGATGTGGGATAAATTTGACATTGATATTGAATTATATGGAGTTGAATTTTGATGAGAGATTTGGTGAGAAACTTTGATAATATTGTGTGTGAAGTATATTGAGTTGAATTGTGAGGAGAGACTTGAAGAGAACTTCGGGGATATTGTGCGTTATGTGTATTGGAAGTCATCAGCTGGTTGCTGGAGTAAGGCTTAGGTTAATAACTTGTGTACTTAGCTATTAAGTCAATTAAATGAGAAGATGTTAGCAGTGTATATTATCATACCTCGTGGTTATTGATATTGAGTGATAGTCTTACACAACTATGCAACTGCAACGTGCATGAAAGAAATTGCAGGGCACGACACATCCTACACGATCTAATTTATTGACTGTGAAACTTACTCCTCATCCTCCCACTCAAACTCATTCATGTTTCTGAAAATTAAGTTTAAGAAATACGAAACACATCCCATTATATGCTGATAGTAACTGATTGACTTACCAAATACAGCAAGTTGAGCAGGATAACCTGGTGGCTATAGCTGCCGGACGTACAGTACCTACGTTCTCCGTGCTCCTCTTCCAGACCATCACTGCGGCGCACACATCCTGCGACTGACCAGAGATATGATGCTTCGGTGGATGAAATTTATGAAGCAGTTCCAACTTATTCAGCCTTAAATCGCACGCATCCTGCGTCTCGCGGGACTGACCAGAGATGTGATGCTTCGGTGGATGAAATTTATCAAGTAGTTCCAACATGTTCAGCCTTAAATCCCATTTATCAAGGGAGATGGTGTTTAATTTGCAATGTATATAGGTTACTGTATCACAAACAAGATCCTTTCAGCCCATTTCACCACGAGGTATTTCATGAACTACTTGGACAGCCGCTTCAACAAGTGAACCACCATGACTGGTTTGCTCTCCCTCACTCACACCACACAGGAAGAAATGAAACCACACTTAACTAATAACCTCTGCATAATGTAAATTATTTACATAAACTAGCAATATGCTAGCACATAAGTTAGCATTAAAAAATTATAATCATATAAAAGACATAAATTACCTTGTTTAAGCATTTGGTGTAAAACGAAAGCGATATTCATCAAACCGTCACTGGTTGGACTAAACCCTCTCTGATCTATCGGATGACTATATTATGAAGACACATGGGACACAACACTGACGTGCCGCGCGGAGTGGTGCCGTGTGGCGGGCCTCTCTCCTGACTACCAGGGAGCTGTGGCCGCTAAGATGCCAACTAAAAAAATACGTTTATTTATTTATTTACTTATTTTTATTTTTTTAAATCCAAGGCAGCAAATACTGAAGTGCCCGTCGTCTTTCCATATTCCCCTTGTCAATAGAAAACAGTTGTTCAGCGTTTTATAATTACAACAATTTCTTATTAAAATGTTTCGTATACATTGGTCATTCCAGAAATTATAGCATACGTTTTCATGATTCGTTGTGGTGCCCCGAGGTGCATCTAGGGTGTCTCCCAAGTGTGTGCTGAACTGAGTGGCCTCATAAAGCGATGCCCGACACGATTTCCCATTTCTTGACAATATAATGAAGCGATGAGCGATGAATAACTGAGACGAGTGAGTCCCGAGCACCAATTGACGATGTGGCTTTAAGGCTGTTGTAGGCATGCGGATAATTGGTCAGTCAGCACCTGGTTCACTGCCTCTACGAGACTCGAACCGGAGGTCGCGGAGACATCAAGGCAACAGGGAAACCATGGCTAACAAACAACTAGGAAAATATGTGATGATCCCAATGAATTTTATTCTAATAATTTGTTCCCCTTCTGATCAATACCAATGTTGTATTTTTTTTTTTTGTTCAAAGCAACCAACAATATAATGGCTGCAATATCCACAGAGGAAGTTTTCTCTGAGAATATTCAACGGAATCTATAATGCCAATTCAATATCAATAGCCAGGATAAGAAGTGTATGTTGTATAATTTTTGATTGAGAAAGGTTTACTAGAAAGGCACACACATACAGACACACACACACACACACACACACACACACACACCAAGGCCTCCCTCTGTGCTAAGCAGTGTAGTGTGTCGAGGACCGTCAGAGGCACCACCCGCTGCTTCAGGTCTGGTGTGGTCTCCCATAACAAACTAATAATAATATTTTTGTTAATTTACATGATTGTAGCACAATTTGAACAGTTTTATCTTGCATATGAAATATTTTCCTTTAGTAATGAAAATGAATATCTAGGTTTGAACTGGAAACCTCGTCCTGCCGCACATCACATGCAACAGGAAGGGAAGGAAATTAACAATAACAATACGGGGTTGGGGCTGGGTGGGGGCGTGGCTGCTGGGCGTGGGGTGGCGGCGGGGGAGGCGGCCTGTGGCAGAGGGGTGGTGCACCGCCCCCCGCCTCGGGATGGCTGGCGTTCTTGAGATTCAAAATAGACGCAAGCGGCTGGAAAGTGGCGAGCCTGCGTGCAGTCTTCACGTGCCTTCAAGAACAGTGCATCCCAGAACAGTGGTGGCCAAAGAAGTCTACAAAATATTGACAGGAAAAGTAACGTAACTCTCCTTGCTATTATAATACCCTCTATTGGTTACCTTATGCAGTTGTACATTATGCAACTCTATTATGTCTGTATTAAGCTTATTACTGCTTGTAGGGAGCTAAAATAATACCTGTTGAAATATATGATTATCATAAAAATGGAAGGATAGCTTATCATACCCTAACCTTGACCGACACATAATCTGTGAAATCATCAACAATAAAATAAAAGATATATAATTATATACTGCATACGCATGCTTCTCAGACACACCGCGGTGGAGCATGGCGTTAACAAATTTATAGTTTTGAATATTTTATAATTTTTCTCCTAAAACAATGTGCAATATATCTATCTGGGGCAGAATATCCATGACCAACCAACGAAAGACTGAATCATTCAAGTGCTGACCAATGGCGGTTGTGGGGGGAAGGGTGGAGGGCCTGGCCGTGCTGACAGGGCGATAGGGGAGAGGAACGCTCCATAGGGGAGAGAACCTTCATGTAATAATTGAAAAGTACTGTGGTTGCCATGGAAATTCGTGCCCAATCTGCCATTAGCATGACTGATGAGAGGCTGTGGAGAGGATGCTGAGAAGATTAAACTCTACAGCTTCAGTACTTGAGGCACTTTGACTACGTGATCACTACAATGGCAAGTGAGAGAAAACCAAAGAAAAATGAAATGATAAAGGATCACACTGCTGTTTTTTTCCCTGGTGCTGCAGGTTCAATGTCTGGGTGGCGCACTCAAGAGGAGCTCTGGGTGACAAACTGACTACTTGCTATTAACATTCACACAGAAAACATGACCTCAACAAGTTAACCTACAAGAAGCACTTTCACAATAATGTCTATGGGGGATTTTTTAAGCACGACTGGAGTGCTCGTTTATTTAATTTATTTTTTTCTGGTGTGGCTGCAAGAAGTGAGCTTTGGTCTATGCTAGATAGCAATGTCAAAATTAGCACTACCTCCCTAGGGCCCCTAGTTGAGCTTATGGTTCTACATGTGGACATTAATTATTGCATATTTTACTATCCTCACTGACGAGCGAAAATAAACTCTTGAATTGGCATGAATATGATACCATGAAGATGTATCACTGAGAATGTGTGTGAAGTATGGGAGATGATGTTGCCTGCACCACTGAACACGATGTTGCACAACTGTAGTACACAAGAAATGGTATTACCAATATTTTCTAACAATCCCTGACTCGAGAACTTCACCATTATTATGTAATTGTATATTTACAGTAGAAAATTTCCTCTCAATATTTACATCATTTATCAGATATACAAAGAATAAGTATTAAGAAACATAAAGGATTTTGAAAATATCTCTATATAACATTAAAAACTATATTCAAACTTTATTATTATTATTATTATTATTATTATTATTATTATTATTATTATTATTATTATTATTATTATTATTATTATCATTATTATTATATTGAGGGATCAGGAATATTGGTAGGCTTTTTTCAGTGTACAATATGAGCGTTGTACGAGTCACGGAGGAGCATCAGTGGTGGCAGCGGCGGTATGGCGAGATGAAGTGTTGCATCAATCACAGGCGGGGCCGACAACGCCCCCTCGCAAGCAGCTTACTCCAGCGTCCGGGTGTCTGTTGTTCCTGACCGCCCTAGTCCTCCACGTGCATGAAGGCATTACTCATCTGCAGTAAATGCTGAGCTCTAGTTAGCATACAAATCCTTTATACAGCACACACGAGGTCTATACACCATACAGGAGCTCAATATAGGATACATGAGCTTCATATACTTACGAGTTTCATACTCGTACAGTATACATAAGTCTTATGCCGCCTACATGAGCTATATAATGCATATATGAGCTTTATATAGCATACATGAGCTTTATACAGCTTACATAAGCTCTATATAGCATGACAGGCTTGTGAACTCTTTTACAGCAAAATGAGCTCGGTAAAGGCTTGAGAGCTTTATACAGCATGAACGAGCTCAGTATAGGCTTAGCGAGCTCTATACCGTGCGTCAACTCCAAACAGCATACATGGGCACCACACAGCTAGGCTGCAGGGACCTTACGACTAGATTTTAATAACACTCTCTTGATATAAAAACTCCAGTTTACAACAGATACGCGTCTTGGCCGTAATATCCAAAGCCTTTCTAACACTTCAAAAATTTATAATATAATGTAAAACTTTACAAAAGGTCAACATATAGCAACACATTTATCACCCCAAGTAGATATGTTGTACCCATGTCATGCCTTTCCTGCACTCAACATGAATGCACTTTGATTACGTAATATTATTGCTTTCCTACCTCTAGCAGCTGTACGTCAGGAACACAGACTCGACCACCACTCAAAAGGCCAGATCTCCTTGGACTTTGGCACCTTCTCATAATAACAGATAATCCTCTGAAGCAATAACAACACAACAATAGTGTCCCTCTTACTGTTAGATAGTTCAGGTGTGGCAGAAGCTTGTCGTGATTGGTTACTTGTTAGCGTGTACACGTGTCTTTGCTATGCACCGGGAAGGGGGTTGTCAACGCACTACTCACCAGCAGAGGTTCTCATGGATTGAGCACCTAATAAACACACTAACAGTTCTTTTTACCTACAATAATCACTATCATTACAAATCACAAAGATTGTTCACTATGTGCTTGGAAGTTTGAGTTTGTTTTTGTTACTTGTTGGTGCAGGTCACTTGGTCTCTCCCCGTGTTTCATGATAGTACAAAAAAGATCAGCTGTTGCGCCCACGAGCATAAGTGCATGGGCGGGGGCCCCCTGCTATTGGAACGAAGTGTCTTTGTGGAAAGTGTCGGACTTGTGAAAGGAAGGGCGGTTGCGGCTGAGAGGAGAAGGACTATCTAGAGAGAGAGCGAAATTGTTTTCACTTTTCGGCCTTGGTAAGTGTCCCTTGGCGAGAGCTTTCCCGATGGAGCCGAGATCAAGCAGATTGTGGTGATGCCGACCTTTCGTGCTAGAGCCGTCGTGGCCCATCATGGACTCCTCAGAGCTGGTCCCTCCGTCACACTGCTCCGTCGACGCCACGGATGCAAGTGCGTTCACGATCGCGTTGACTGTTTTGCAGTCATTGGTCAGATCTTCTCTGTTGCTAACTATGGATGGATTCTTGCCAATCTTGTTTAACCTGTCGACCAAAGGAATGTTATTTACACAAATACAAGATATATATTCATATATATTCATTCTATGTGTCATGAATTATCACATGATTGTATTTAAAATTTTGTAGTATTAGATATTCATTAGGTTCTTTGCGTTCTCAGGGCTCACCTTTCCGCCGCTACACTCTCCATGGTCCGCCGCATGAGCGGATAGGAGTCTAGGACAGTGTTGAAGTGCTCCACGCTCAGGCTAAACAGATTACAATACGTCTCTGCCCGCACAGAGGCCGTCCGTCTTGCGTTAGTCAGGAGACAGATTTCACCAAAGTAGGAACCATCGCTTAGAGAAGTCGCCACATCTCCATTGGACATAACAATATCAACAATGCCCTCCTGGATGAAGTACATCTTGTTCCCAATGGTGCCCTCCTTGATGATAATGTCACCTGTCCAGCGAGAGAGGGAGTGTGAGCTGCCAGAACAGGAAGAGAGACTCATTAAAGCTAAAAACCTAAATTCCCCCTAAGCAGCAAGTGCACTGATCAGTTTGACAAAGTTCATGGTCATGCTTCAGGGAAGTTTAAGAATGTTCAAAGCTTGAAAGGTAAAAACCACAAAACCCTCAAGTCCCCTTTGTGCACGTAGCAGTAACAGGTGAGGAAAATAAAAACTGTGGTAGTTGAGAACAAGATTGCATGACTGAAGTGGAAATCAATACAATTTTTGAAATTCATGCTAAATTGATTTTTGAGATAGTGCAAATCTAGGAATAAGTAAATAGCTTCGTGAAATGTTGGACAATATATACTCTTTTGGGCCTCAAAAAGCTGAATTTAAGTTAAAGGAGCACACCATGCAAAAGAACATGCTAAGATTACTGGCAAATAGATAGGGGGGGGGGCTTGAAGCTTCTTGAAGAGAATTAACAAGAGGCAGAGGAAGTGTGAGACACCAGGCAGAGGAATGACCAGTGCCAATGCTAAGATACCAACCTAGGTGGGCTCTACCATTAAGAGGTTGCTGGCGGATCTCTCCCAGGGAGGGTCAAACACTGTGTCTCAGTATAAGCTACTAAGTATTAAAGCGTTGAGTTGAAAGCAACTGTTGTGAGTGACACACCAAGTAAACTATCATTCCGATTGTGACTAAGTCTTATCAGCAAAAGCTTTGTGTAATGCTGAGACACTTGCATGATTGATTGGTTGGAATTTAGGTGTGGAAAAAATCTAAATACAAAAAGGGTACAAAAGATTTTACAGAGATAATCATACGTGTTCGCAATAATAAGTTTGAGGTGATATACTACTGGGTACAGGCTACTGTGGTAAGTCAAGGATTACTGCACTTGCTAAGTCACCCTGGTGTCCTGGCCTACCCTGAGCACAGGAGTTAGCTGCTTCCAGACAGTGCGTTAAGGATGGGGAAATACACTGACTCCATTACAAACGAGCGGCCAACACGGCAGCAACTGATGCTGCTGTGTGAGCCACGGGCACACGGGAACTGTTTCACTACGTGAACTCTGACTGGCAAAAAACAAACAAACCAAACACAGAGGCTGATTGGAGGATGAAATCAAGTTCGTTTGTGGCCCGTGGCTCTGTGCCATCTTTTCTACGTGATGCTACACTCGCTGTCCTCGGCGTGGCTCTCAGCCACTACTCTACCTGGTTGGTACACCTCGTATCGCAGTTTGGTAACCACGTCGGTCACAAAGCGTGCATCAGCATTTGCAAAAAATGGCACGGAAGCAACTAAGGCCCTGCAGTTGAAGTTTATCACGTCCTGGGAGGTGATTGAAAACTTCAGATTAGAAACTATAATATGTATTATTGCCTATAACTATACTAGACTAGGATGAAGGCAAGTGATGAGTCCCGACCACACGGAAGAGATTGCACTGTGTCTGTAGTCGGAGTAAGTCACCGCTGTGTACTGGGCGCCCCCTCCCTCCTCCTTCCACGGACGCTGCTGATGCTCTGCTCGCCTCCCGCCTCCTGCCTGTGGCTAGGGACCGCCGCGGGGACAAGGGAGGAGGCGCCCGGTCACCTGGCACTTGCGTGTGGCTGAGAGGAGCCGCGCCGCACAGTCTGGGCCGCTCACCGCTTCCTGGGACTTCAACCCCAAAATTTCTTGATCACTTCCCCAATTTAACAGTGAAGCTGTATTTGTCTTTGCGGAAAGCATTGTGTCGCTCAGCTGGTATGGAAAGCTGGTGCTGGTGACTCGCCTCACGGGAGTCGAGCTACGCCCCTCAACAGGCATGACTGAACCTGGCCCTTCTGTGTTGCATCTCTTGTGTTGTATATTTATCAGAATGTTTTGTCTGACATTACTGGCTTTCCTCAGAGCCTTGCTTTAGTTCGTCTTTCCAAGAAGCATGAAATGGCAGCAGGTTGTTAGCACTCCATGCGCTCCGTCTGAGGCCCTTAGGCCGTCAGGAGTGTTGATGCTCCAGCTTTCCAAGCGCCCCTAACCTGCCTCGTCTGACGAAACCTCCCTTCTATCGGTCGGGGAGAGGCCAGACTGTGCAGCGGCGGAAAACTGAGACAAGTGTTCGTGCTGCTTCCTAAGGGACACCAACCTGGCAAGAAGACCTCGTATTTAAGTTTTGTGACGACCTCTGAGACGAAGCCAGGGTCAGCATTGGCAAAAAAGGGTACGGACGCCACCAATGACCGGCAGTTGTAATTGATAACGTCCTGCAGATTGTAACAAATAAGACAAGGGGTCAGGAGCCGCTGGCTGCGGCAACAGACAACGGCATTTTTGAGTGAAAGAAGGGTAAATAAAGGGAATGCTTATTATATCTTTAAGTTGACATTTCTCTTTTGTCGTAAGGACATGACTCAATATTTGTCAAAAGTGAGAAAAACAGATTAAGCTCATTCCTCTCTAAGGAACCACTTCCTTTAGATACAAAATAGTGACTGCAGCATTGCTAGCGATTGAAAATATATATTACAAACATTTTTTGTCATAATCATCAAGCATAAAATTTACAGAACTGCAGGGTAGTGAAGACTGTGATAGAAAAACGTGGGCGACGTGAATATAAGAAAGTCATGGCGGAAAGCAGGTAGTCATCAGCGAGTTTGCAGGGAAGAAATTTCCGAAAAAGGCCAAAGCTGCTGAGGCGGCCGCCGGGCGTGGCGGCGGCGGCGGCCTCAGCGGGACTCTGGGGAGGCGGACCAAGAGTCGAGGCCAAGGGAGAATGTGGAATGGAAGAGAAGTATCTTGAGAATAAAATGAATGCATAGAGTAAAATATAAATAAAACAGCCAGTCATCCCAATGATCTGGAATATTTGGGGTAACCAAATTATGTTGGCAGATACATATGAGATAAGGAGCCGGGGAACTTGCTGACTGACAGGAAGAGGCCGCTCTTCCGGCCGTGTGCGGCTTTATAGACAAGGCTGAGGGGCCGAGCTGTTAGCCGAGAAAGGTCAATGGAAGAACCGCTGTGACTGACTGGGAGCGGCGGGTTAGTGTGAGGATGGCGGGGCGAGATCCCCGAGAATTGCTGTCCGGGAAACTTATTAAGGCGATTTTACAGTGTTTTTACTTTGAATGTTCGTAATAAAAAAGGTATATGAATAATCAAAACTATAAGATAATCTACATTGCACTGAGCGGCATCTGAAGCTCCTCTCTGTAGTAGAGATCAAGAAATTCACAAGTGGACCCACTGACAGCGTGACGTGACGTCAGGAGCAGGGTTCAGGGGCGGCAGCGAGGGGGGAGGGGTGGGAGGCATGATGATAGTATATCATTGAATGAACAAACATTTACAATGAAGATGGATCTATAAAGGAAAAGTTATCATTTAATTCTCATAATTTTAGACAATCAGCCAATGCAGTGACAAATTATCTGCTCCTGAACCCAGCGGCCTGCTGACACGGGACACTGAATGACGACGGGTGGTCTGTGTCCAGCTGCCCGTGGGTGGACCTGTCATGGGGTGCCGCAGCCTGGCAGCGCCGCGAGGTGGGCCTCCTCCTTTCACCTAAATGGCGTGCAGGAACAACCAGTTCGTATACTTTTATTGAAAAGCTCGAATGGTTTGATTCTTCCTTTGACCTCTACGCGGCACACCCCCGGCGCAAAGAGGGATGGAGGAGGAGGAGGAGGGAAGGGAGGGGAATAAGACAGGGTGAGGAATCGGGAGGACAGGAAGACGACCCAGTCATGGGAAGGATTGTTCTTCGCCAACGTTTGTTCTGTCTCAACTAAGGAAGCAAAATTCATGAACGGAGATCCTTGAGTCTTATGTTGTTTTATCCTGTTGTCCTGCACATGATTTGCACATAACGACAAATACTTTAGCAAAAACCACAACATCTCCCAGATTCTGGTGCTTGTATGTATTGCATTGCATTCACTTTTGGCTTTGTTGGCAATCTTTCTTAGAGGTCTCACGGACGCCTCGTGGGTAACCTCAGTGATAGCACAAATCCTCCTTAAAGGGTTTAGGAGAGTTCAGTTTAAGCGCCACGCAGTGAGAGCAAGAATCATAAATATTTGGTTCATCTTTCTACCATGTTATCGACGGCCAGTGAAGGGAATAAAATTTGCTTATATAAATACGCATTAATTGGCACCTCTTTTGTTCTCATATTTCAATAGTGTGATCCAACGACAACAACAATAACAATAACAACGACACCAATAATAATAATAATAATAAAGTAATAATAATAATGATAATTCATTGCTTATGGCGGTAGAATCACAGAGGACAAGGGAACACAGCGCACTGGATCAGTCTGCCCCACTCCTGGCACAGCCTCGCTGATGGCTGAGGAGAGGTTCAGTGAGATAAAAATACTGATGCGAGAACTGGCAATCTTGAGTTTCTACCGAGCACGAGATTAGCGAAATCTTGCTCTGTGCCGGATTTCCTGGCCGAGTGATTTCGTCCTCAGTCCTTCGGTGGGAGAAAACGGTCCCCGAAAAATGAAGGGGGAGTGAATATTGTAGTCTTGTTTGAAAGCGAGACGAACTTTACTGATGGGATGTCATCAGGTAGACTGATATGCCACTAATGTGTCGATTTTGGCAAGAACTCATATTTTCAGTAACACAGTGCAGTTTTTTTCTGGGTCAAGAACGGCCAGGAAAACGAAGGCATGAGGATCCCCGTAGGAAGTAGAGACAGAACCTGTAGCTGGCGGAGGAACACACGACACAAATGAAGGTCATCGTCGACTACGTTGAATTGAATGACGATTTGATACCATAACCGCAACGCAGTGCAAGTGACTAGGCGTTTTCTGAACAAAACATAATAAGAATGATTGCATCGGGGAGGTGGGTGGGCCATGAGAAGGAAAGATGGACAAGGCCTGGGAGAGGTGGGGGTGAAAGAGGAATCAGAGGATGGGAACTGTACTAAATGTGACTCTTGGAAAACTGTAAATAATGAACATTTCATCTTGAGCATCAGGGTGTTGAGAGTGACAGGGATCTGGAGTGAGTCTTCGCCGCTGAAGGCAGTTGGAAAAACTCTGTGGGCGTCGAACATAACAAGGAAGGAAAAAAAGACTGACCGGGAGGGACAGGAGGAGGGATCTACGACGGACACTGATTGAATTAAGAAGGGAAGAATTCTTAATTAGGAAGGGGAGAACGTAACCTAATTAAGGATATAATGTATCATTATCTGAAAGAAACATAAAATCTTGTTGGAAAATAATCTTAATCTCGGAAGAAAAATGTTATTCAAACTAACATACCAATGCATTCTTAACTTAGATATAATATAACGTGACTTAAAGACAAACATTATAATTAAGGCTGAAAGTGATCTTAAAATAATGGAAAATAACCTAAACATAGTTACCACATTCAATAAAATAATGGAAAATAACCTAAACATAGTTACCACATTCAATAAAATAATGGTGAGAGAGAGAGAGAGAGAGAGAGAGAGAGAGAGAGAGAGAGAGAGAGAGAGAGAGAGAGAGAGAGAGAGAGAGAGAGAGAGAGAGAGAGAGAGAGAGAGAGAGAGGAGAGAGAGAGAGAGAGAGAGAGAGAGAGAGAGAGAGAGAGAGAGAGAGAGAGAGCAAGTAAATAACCTTAAATGACAAAAATACAGTATTGAAAAAAAATATTCACTGGAAAAAAAAGAAAAGGATCATTGAATAAAGTAAAAATAAAAACTGGAAAAGAAACAAACTCAAGTTATTGTTACATTCAAACTAAAATCAAATCTAGGATGAGAGAGAGAAAAAAAAAAAAACAATCCTCAATTAGGATAATATAAATGAAACACTAACGGTACAAAGCAGCATGTAAATCCCAACTAAATACAACTGTAATGTAAAAAAAAAAAGTGAATCATTGGGTAACTAAAGCAAGTAAGAGAGACATGACAAAAAGACTTCACTGCAAGAGAAAACCAATAAAGGCTGTTAAAAAAAGAAAAAAAGAGAAAATCCGATATAATAAAAGCAGAAGAATAGTGTATTGCTTAGGACGGCTTTTGGGGAAATGTGTTGCAGAAAACAGCTTTTGTAAAGTGAGAGCAGCAGGGAGGCGCTGCAACAGGAGTGCTAGACAGCTGATGGGCAAAAAAAGAAAAAAAGGACAAAAAATTCACAGTTGGAAAGAAAAATAATAATGAAAAAAGAGAAAAAATACAAGTTAAGATTCCTATTAGCAAAATGTGAAATACTTGGCAGTTTTAAGGTTAAAAAAGGCACCACCTGCATTATTATTGTTTGAGATACAAAAAACAGCAATTGTATAGAAATCTATGAACTTGTGTGCTTACTATATGAACAGCCTTATGGGAGCACTGAGTAAAAGGCAAAATGACTTGGCAAAGGTGGAAGCAGATGGCACCATGAAAAGAGTGTGACAGGACCTTTGAATGAATGGAGATAGAAATCATCATATGACATGCAAGTCCCAGGTAAAGACTGGTGTGCGGGGGGGTGGGTGGGACAGTGTGGTCCAGAGAGATACGTATGGTATGGTGACTCGGCTAGGAGTGGTCATGGTCGTGGTGGTAATGGTGGAGTGGTAGTATCTGTATTAGTATTAGTGGTAGTAGTGGTGGTGGTGGTGGTGGTGATAATGAACGACGTTGTGGTGGTAGTGATGATTGTTGTGATCGCAAAACTGAGTTCTGTGTGTGTGTGTGTGTGCGTGTGTGTGTGTGTGTATAGTGTGTGTGGGTGTGTGGTGTGTGTGTGTGTGTGTGTGAGAGATAGAGAGAGAGATAGAGAGAGAGAGAAGAGGAAGAGAGAGAGAGAGAGAGAGAGAGAGAGAGAGGAGCGAGAGAGAGGAGAGAGAGAGAGAGAGAGAGAGAGAGAGAGAGAGAGAGAGAGAGAGAGAGAGAGAGAGAGAGACAGAGTTTTGAAAAGCTTCAACTATTGTGTTTTTTCAAGCTAAGAGTCAGATAATGTGTGGAACAGAATTTTGACAAATTGAACAATGAACGAAAAGAAAGAAAGGATGAAAGATAAAAACCCAGATATCAACAAAAATAAATCCAAAGTAAGATTTTCTATGTATAGTGGAGTTGTGTGAGACATGACGTTGAGGTGACGATCGCATGAAATTGGTGAAAGTTGATGTGCAGAGTATTTTTCTTTGATGGTGAGTGAGAGGCATGAGTGACATCAGGCTAGGGTGGAGGCACCGGCCGGTAGACTTACCTCTCGGAGTTTCTCTGAGAGTTCTCCAAGGATCATTTCTTCGTCGAAGAACTTGCCCTGGTACCGGTGCTCGAAGTACTCAGTGATCCTCGTCCTCAGCTCCCGAGGTAACTTGCGGTAAGCCATGTACTCCTCCACCTGTTTCAGCTGCAATCCAAACACATCCACACATGTATCGTGGCCGTCACCTGGGGGAGGCGTGCGGCACCGGGCGTCCAGCTCGCTGCAGGCCGAGGCATGGCCCTCACGTCTCCCCTCCCGTGCCGAGCATGGTGCCTATACTGGCGGCATCACGTCCACACACACGCCTCCTCCCGCCTCACGCTCGCGCACAAACAATCAAACAAACAAACAAACAAACAAACACACACACACACACACACACACACACACACACACACACACACACACACACACACAGTCTCATTAGCAGGGTTTGCATGTCACACACACGAAACCAGCTCGGTGTCAACGTTCACTCACCCAGACATTTCCATTGGGACTACACATTCGTGCACATGTACACATACAACAACACATTCGTGCACATACGTACATCAGAAGGTAAACGTTTATCTTGAAGACACACACAACATTCAATTACACAAAACACTCACATCCTGTATACCCATGCTTATACAGTGTATATATATATATATATATATATATATATATATATATA
>CM035200.1:1683751-1701744 GCA_020233015.1 Callinectes sapidus | reverse complement strand
TCTATATATCTATATATATATATATATATATATATATATATATATATATATATATATATATATGTATTACCTATGAGTTAGTGATAAGATATTCAAGACAAATAAAAAGCGAGCCTTTTATATGCCTATTTCCAGGTATCATTTGTATCAAGCACGAAAAAAGTTAATTGGCCATCGAAACGGCACACCGTCGAATCCGCTTCCGATCGTCAGATATAATATACCAGATAAAAGAACGAAATTCACATAATATCATGCACGTTCAAAGGTCGGTGTCGTAGATAAACGTGAACGCAGAGAAATAATGGTTCCTGGTAACGCCATGGTAGGCAACACAGAAAGAACAATGAACAGAACTGATGAGTGTTGTAGTAGTGTTGCCATAGCATGTTTTTCTTTTTTCCTTTAACCTGTTTAACGTACAAGGTGGAAATGTTTTAGAAACTACACTACAGTAACACTAACACACTGGAATCATGGGTGACAGGACCCACTAACGATATCATGTTAAAAGAATGACGTATTGCCAATAACTAGACCACAATGATGATCTTCCACGGTAGGTTGATCATCAGTTACGCTTTTCATTTGTTACAGAGACGAGTCTGGTTCACTGTGATCACAGCGAATAGTGCCAATGTTCGGCTGGAAAAGTCTTGCGTGGGATATTTAGCAACAGTGAAGAAAAGGCTTCAAGTGTTTATAATGAACCTTCTGAATAGCACACACCTCCATCGCTCTGAGAATCTCTCTGCTTCACCGGTAAGGCATAACAGAATTAATTTATTTTGTACTATCTGTATAATTTTTGTGTTTTGTTAGGTTAAATGAAGCTTGAGCTAATCAAGGGTAGCATTAAACAAAACAAACAAACAAACAAACAAAAACACTTAGTTGCCAGTCTTCTCTAGATAGGTAGACTCACATGGCTGGTTGAATTCCCTGCCATGTTGTTTATAAATTCAGCGAACATACAGGCGCATGCACTGACCACTGCAGAACCTTGCTGGTTACCATGCTCCACTTGATTATTACTGTTCTCATTTACCTGCCTTTCAAAAAGTCTTTCATCCGTACCATCAGCTTTCCCAGAAGCCACGGCATTATGGAGATGGTCAGTATGAGTTTTGGCAGTGTCTGTGCAGATAGATAAAGATTTGTATTTTCAAGTCACTGTTGATCACTGTCTTACTCTATGGTTGTGAGAGAAACACTGAACACTGATCTGAAGAGGTGAATTGATGTTACTGATACTAGATACCTTTGCAGAATCATGGGGTACCGCAGGTATGGCTTTGTGTGAAATCAGCAATTGCTCCATGAGACTGATTTGAGGCCCATTATCAGCATAGCCCATCAATGCTAACTTTTGTTATATGTGGCACACTACCTGGAGGCCGATCCTGCTTATTGGGTTGCCTCTGAAAGGGATAATCCAGCATGGAGGAGGCTTAGGGCTTGCCCACAGAACTCTTGACTGAGGTAAGTTGATGTCTCTTGATAGGAATTATTTGGTATGGGAAAGGAGCCTGAATGGAGTTTTGTGCCGGGAGTGATGCCATAGCGTAGGCAAGGTGATGTGCCTCTTTGGCATATGCCTTGTGATTGATAGATTGATTGATTCCCTGAACATTCCCCATTTTCTCCAATTTCCACAACAGTTTTTTGTAGGGCACCTTGTCAAAGGCTTTTTACAAGTTTAGGTAAATACCATTTGCCCATCCATCTCTCTCCTGTATAATTTCCACTAATCTAAGTAATAACACAGCAAGTTTGTGGTGCTTTCTAAACCTAAATTGACAACTCATAAGCAACTTGTTATCTGTGATATTTTGACCATTTGTTTTTTTTATTATTTTCTCATATTTTGGCTACCACACTCATCAGATATAATTGTCTATAATTCAACAGTTTTTGCACATCTCTTTTGAATATGGGTACAATGTCTACCCTCTTCCAATCCCTTGGCACTCTTCCTTCTTTCAAAGATGTACATAATAAAATGACAGTCATGCAATTTGTCCATTAGCTGATTTCTGCACTCTTTAAATAACCAACTTGATACCCGATCTGGTCCTGTGGCCTTTCGTTCACCCAGGGTCTTTACAATTTTACTGTAACCTGAACATCCTTCATTGTCTTACATCCATGTGTGTTCAGTGGTGTTATAGATTCAAGTTCATTTGTAAATCTTCCTTTAAAGTCAAATTCATTACATGTGCTATATCCTTAGGGTCATCATATACCACATCACCTATTCTTATTTTATCTATATTCTTTTTGGTCATCATCTTACCATTGACATATCTAAAGAAGAGTTTTTGTCTTTACACCTGTTTATTATGTCACTCAAACTTACTTTGTTCTTCTCTCATGGTGATCATTTACTTGTTCTTTGCTTGTTTATATTTATTCCACAGATTTGTTCTTTTGCTTCATCTATTTCATGCATCTTCCTTCAATGTTCTTGCTCTTTCATATTTTCTGTTCAACCATTCATTTTCTCCCAATTGTTCTTAACTACCTTTCAGGTATAGATCTCTTTTCTCACTTGCTGTATATTTTAAGCAATTTTGTATAACAATCTTATTTGTCCATGTATGGAGTATGCCTCACATGTATAGGGAAGAAGTTCCATTCATACTCTTCTTTCAGATATGGTTGGAATCAAAATGTTTTCATCTTATCAACTTCTTTCCTTTAACTCACTGTCCATAGCCTTTCTCATTTCTGTAATATTGCATCTCTGCTATTTTTCATCCTAACCGCATGCCTCTCCTCCTGCCACACCCTCCCTTGCTGCACAAGACCTTTCTCTTTGCTATTCTGTACACCTCTCTAATGGAAAATTAATCAATATTGTCTTTCTTCCCTTTCTCTGTTAATCTCTTAGAACTCTTATTATGTGTCAATGTACATACCTTCATGTATATTATGTAGAATACATGTACGTACTGTGTTGTAAAAACCTGCTGTTGGCACCTCAGCCATGCAGCCTTCACTGCCAATCTCTTCATCTTGGTCATTATGAACAGAAATTGTGTCCATTAAATCCAATGTTTCATCAAATACTCACTCACAACCAGATGATGCTAAATGTAAGGATCATCTTACCAGGATTGCTACATTCTATAGCATGTTGCAGGAAAAATATTCACAATGACATCTTGGCTATTGCATTTGTTCAAAGATAGACTACTCTTTAGGAAGAAAAATAAGACAAAGAGGGAAGGGTTTGAATTAAAATTATTGGCTGTGGGTGTATTCAGAAGCAAAAGGCTACACATGAAACTTTTTGCCTCAACATACCTAGACTTTACAACATGATGTTTGAAGACCTTTAGCTGGCTTCTTGGTCTATATCTGAACCTGTGCCTATCTTCCTCATGCTAGACTTGCTGCATGAAGGAAGCCTATCTTCCTCATGCTAGACTTGCTGCATGAAGGGAGATGTGTGTTTCCTTTGACTTTTATGTTTGCTTGTACAATGAGCATGCAGTGAAGCAGTTCATATGGATACTGAATAGTTTCTTAAGTGATCTTATTGCAATATAATCTCACTGTATAGCCAATATGCATTTTAGTTGAATACAAAAACTTCATCAATGATTGCTGAAAAGTAATAATGAAATGGCAAACCTCTTCATTTTCTAGCTGTTTAGGTAGGAAAATGTGGTTGGTATGGTAGTGTGGGTGAGTCCCAATAATGAAGAGGATTAAAAACTTTAATAGGAAATTCAAGCAATAGAACACTAGTTTCAGGGGTTGGAACAGTCTCCCTGTTAAATGTAAGGAAACTTCAAGCAAAAAGAAAGATAAATAGATGATGATGAAGTTGAAAAAGTTGGACAAGGCAAGTTGCAAGCATGGTAGCACAGTTTTGGAGAACAATAGGAGGGACCCCATCATGTCCTTGTATTTGCATTGCACATCTGGTGAGGTTTGAATACACACAAATGCTTTTGGTTGTGAAATTTTAATTACAAAACAGAACATTTCCATAAATCCAGATATTAACCTACTTTTCATTCATGTTAACATTAAAAATATTTCCTTCAGCTATTGCATGATAAGCATTCATGTATATTATTATCTTTAAGACACTCTGACGGAAAAATAAAGGATGGTAATAACACAAATGCCTTCCACCTATGTACTAAAAATAGCATATTACATGACATTCCCTCAAAAAATAGTGAGGAAATCTTATATATATCTAAAGACAGGAAAATTATTCTTTGACTTGCAACAGATGTTTATGTACCATTTCCTCCTTGTTAATCAGATGTGTTGTCTTGTTCACCAGAGCCATGAGGTGGTGGAGAGACTCGGACCAGCTGTTAAGAAGCTGTGAGTGCTCTGGAGTAGTGCCAAAGTTGACCACTCCCTCCAACCTGTCCATGCGAGCCACCACTGTTCCTGACACCACCAGCTGACACAGGAACTCTTCACTCTCCTGAAATCCCATAAGTTAATTTTAAGATGTGAAGCAAAAACTATATAATTGTGGAATCTTGTTTCAAGATTAGTAAAGTAAATAATGATTATCAATCAATCATGGGGGGCCATATGCCGGGTGGCGCGTTGCCTCGCCTACCCTACGGTGTCATTCCTGGCGGTCACGCCTCGTGAGTCTCCATGCAGGCTCCCTTCCCATACCGAGTGATTCCCAGCAGGAGGCATCGACTTGCCACAGCCAAGAGTTCTGTGGGCGTCCCCTTGGCCTCCTCCAAGTCGGGTTGTCCCTCATGGAAACAACCCGACAAACAGGATCGGCTTCCGGGTATCACGCCACATGCCCATATGGCTGCAGTTGGCGTTGACAGACTATGCTAGTAATAGGCCTTGAATCAGTCTCACAGAATAAATGCTGATTTGACACAAAGTCATACCAGCGGTATCCCATGATCCTGCGAAGGCATCTAGTATCAAAGACATCAATTCACCTCTTCAGGTCGGTGTTCAGCGTCCATGTCTCACAACCATAGAGTAAGACAGGGATCACCAGCAACTAGAAGATCCGAATCTTTGTCCGTCTGCACAGGTATCGACAACGCCAAATACTCGTGTTGAGCGAATCCATAATGCCGTGGGCCAGGCCAATCCGCCATGTGACTTCTTGGCTCGACCCACCATCGTTATGCACTACACTACACAGATATGTGAAGTTTTTCAAGATCTCAATGTCCTCGCCACACGCATGGACAGACTGTACTTTTTCATCCAGCTCCCCAATGCATTCCTTGGCACCCTCAAGAGTATCACTTCTGAAGGTATCCCGTAGTTCTTCAGGGTCCTCAAGGATGTCGAGCGCTCCAAACCAATTGGAGACTGTCGTCACTGCATACTCTTGTGCACATGTCAAGTCCTTCAGTTTCTCAAGATGAAACACAGTGTGGTTACATCTTGGAGGCTTTCTGGACTTGACATGAAGCTTGAGTGAAGCAACAACAAGCCTGTGATCGGTCGCAAAGAACTCGGCACTCCGAAAAACCCTGCAGTTCTGGAGGATCCTCCAACGAGTACTGACAAGGATATGGTTGATCTCCTTCGCTACCCCTCCCCTCCAGCATTGCTATACCAAGTCCAGCGGTGCAGCGCTGGTCTCTGATACCAGGAACCCGCAATTCAGCTCTTTCTTTCTGAATTTTGCAAGATCCAGAAGGCTGAGAATTGTGGGTTCCTGGTATCAGAGACCAGCACTGCACCGCTGGACTTGGTATAGCAATGCCGTGTTTTTATGCCACAACTGTACGGTTTAGTAATGGAAGTGATTTACTAAACTGTACAATTGTGGCATTAAAACATAAATTACAAATAGATAAAACCTGTAGAGATGATGAAATCTGAATATTTTCTGCACCACAATAATGATTTATTTACACATTATACTCAAGCAAAAATCCAGTCGAGGTGAGGTGAGGTTACTGATCAGATTATTTAACCACAGATGGATGAGAGCACTTCCTCAGAAGTGAGGGGCTTTCCAGTGCATCATAATGCTGACTTCACTGCCAGCCCTTGTACTGCAAGAAGATAACTGTAGGTCTGTGGGTCTGTCAGCTGCAAGGAAATGAACATGGTACACACAGTCAGCATCATGTGTGATCTGAACCCAACAACATGAATGTACTTGCTACTTTTCTTCTGAAAGAAATCTGTTTCTAAAAAAATTATAACACGTAAATGTTGGTTAATCCCTCATATGTTTTTGAAAGTAGAGAACAACAGGTTCAGCATTTTGACATGACTAGGTAGAGTCGAGTTATTTTTTGCAACAGCTTTGGATAACTGACTGGAAGTTTTAAACTAGTGTTCTCCAAAGGTGATGTGCAATGCCAAGAAAAGCACAGGCCATGATTATACAATATAAATTTGGATGTGCCTCACCACAAACATGGTGGTGGAATATATATATATCTGTCTTATGATAACATGCAAGGTTGTGTCAAACATTTAAGGCAGTCAACCACGTCCGTGTTTGTGACATGGCGGCACATCCTCACCACGTCCCTCACATCCACTCATCGCTGCACCACCACTCAGTTAGTTACATGGCTAATTTTTCTACACGTTTCTACATTTTTCCAGCTTTGCACATCACCTCAGCAGAACACTTTGTTTAAACAAATAGCTGTTTTATTAGCCAAAGTCAAAGTAAGGAGTTTTCACAAAATATGGCCACTTGTTAGTATGTCAAAGAAAACATTATTTTCTGCATTCAAGAACATATGGGGTAACATGAGTCTCAGTGTAGTACCACTAAGTGAATGTATAAGTTATCTTTACAAAATTCATACACATTCATTTTGAGGCTTGGTTTAGCTATAGGATGAAATTTGAGCGTTGCAAAGTTACGGATACACTGGCTGAGCTGGGTGGCTGTTTTATGTTGTAGGAACACCATGTTAACTTGTTGCTCATTACTGTATTTGTGTGACATTTTCAATATTTTACCATTTAATAAAAGTACTGTCACCATCTTAACATGAAACTGGACAAAAATGATAACCTACTACAATAACTTTTCCTCTTCCCTGCCCAGGCAGGCAAAATGTTACAAAGCCCATTATTTAATCTGCAATTTATTACAGGCATGTTAACATTGTGTAATGTTTATTGGTAAATCAACTGTCCATTAATTCTACTCATCTCATTACAGAACACTGTAACACCACAAAACCTTGTATAAAATGTGTTGATGTGGATTGCCCAATGGTGAAATTGTGAGTACAGTCATCATTTGTACAGAGTATTACAGTATGCTACAATAAGATGACAAGTATTGATGGACAAGTGATTTACTGATAAACATTAAACAGTTTAATGTTAGCAAGGTTGTATAACAATAGGCTATAGGACATCTTGCCTGGCTGGATGGAAGAGTGAGGCTAACAGCTAATTAGCTGATTCCAGTTTCACACCAAGACTGTGAATACATTTAGATACTGTAAATGCCACACACTTGTAATGAAGTGGATTTATGTTGACATACAATACAAAATACAATATAAAACATCCACCTGGTCTGGCCATTGTATCTGTCACTCCACCACACTCAAATTTCATCTCATGGCTAGACAAAGCCTTAAAATGCTGTGTATAAGACATATGTACTCTACTTGGAATAATGTGTACTTTTGTCTATGGTAGTACCTGCAGAAACTCACACTACACCCTGCATAAGGGGCTGATCGAAGTTCAGGCCAAAAAACAACTTGCTAATTTACAAAATGAGATGCTCATGTTGGTGGCAGTTCTGATCATGTGTGACACTGACTATGTGGGGGAGTGATACATGGCGGCTGTTGGTACACAAACCCTGTGGAATACTGCATGCTCTACACAGAAGTACAAGAGGATTCACTTACTTTAATGGAGAGATCCAAAAGTTCTGCCATTCTCTTCAGATGAATTCTGGTATAATACTTAGCCATCATTCTTATGTTCTGCAAAATAAAATTGACATGTAGTGAACAGTGGTTTTCATACTTTTAATGTGTACAAATCTCATTGTAGATGAACTGAGGTGGAAGGTGGAGAAATGGCATTATGTCACATTAAAGGAATGTAGCTTCTGGGGCAGAATAAAGACAAGTGGAACTAAAGACCTCACCAAAATTTGCCTGATGTGAATGCGTACTTACTCAAATGGTTTGGGCTATTA
Organism: Callinectes sapidus; assembly: GCA_020233015.1. NCBI lineage: Eukaryota > Metazoa > Arthropoda > Malacostraca > Decapoda > Portunidae > Callinectes > Callinectes sapidus. The sequence continues at coordinate 1,693,577 of CM035200.1, read as the reverse complement.
AGATGTGAATGTTTTTTTTTACAAGAATGGGAAGCTACTAATTACCAGTTCCATGAAGTCAATAAAGTTAGCCCAAAGTCAGGGACAAATGTCTTGAAACCTCCTCTTAAATAGTCAAGTCATAGGAAGTTGGAAGTACAGAGGTAGGTAGGGAGTTCCACAACTATTTCAAAAGCTTAACAACATGGATACCTATTTTTTCAAACAGTCACATCTCCATTCTGAACAAAAATCACATTTAAAAGTGCACCACTTTTCCAATGAAGTCACTACTATATACAGTGATTTTGGTGATCTGTTGATGCAAATCTTAACTTACATGTTCCACCACACGATCCTTCAACTTGGTCCATCTTTCATTGCCGTCTTCATTGCTTGGGAAAACATTAGTAGCACTTGACCTCAGCTCCTCCTCGTACACCTCGCACAGACCTGACCACTTGATGAGTTCAGCCGTCACAAACAGCTGCAGGAGGTCTCTGTAAACATAGACTTTGTGAAGTGATTGGTACCAAACCAGTCTCTTAGCATAATAAATGAAAGAAATGCATACTAGTTTGTGCTAGTGGAGAGCTGGACCACAACAAGGAAAGTCAGGATCCCCAAAAGTGTAGACAGTGGTTCCTTCACTCACCGGTACTGAGGAATATCTTCTAAGGTTTTGTCTTCCTTAATTCTGTGTAGAAGGTCACTCTGCTCATTGTCATAAGGTGCCAGGATGATGAACAATACAACATGCTTCAGGATTCGCTTCTTCTCGTCCTCATTGTTCTGCACAGTCTTGGAGTCGTAGATGGCACGGTAGTGGCGGCAAATGCTCAGGAAGGAACTCTCGTGACTGTCCAGGTCAATCATGAGGCTGAGGAAGGAATGCTGCTGTAATTACAAACACAAGAGAGCAGGACCTACATGCCATACCATACCTCAATTATATTAACAAAAAAAGTGATGTAATTTATTTCCATAGATCCCAATTCACAAGATATATGAAAATAAAAGGACAGCGATATGTCATTGTGAATACAATGCCATACTATCGCCACTGGCTACAAGTCACTATTTATGTCAGTCATCAGGAGTCACACATCAAAACTCTGCTATCATAATTTATACATTGTCTTCAGTTGTGTGAGTGAGTCACTTACTTGTAGAACTTGAGTTTTAGGTTGTCTACTTCTTCACTATCAAAGAACTTTGTGCTTATTTTCTTGGAAATAATCTGAGTACGAACAAAGTCTTTCTTCAGCAAACACAGGCGCATTTGCTCCAAAATCATTTCAACCTGAAATCAATGAAAACATTGGAGATTAACTTTATGATCATCAATAACAGTTGTTGAAATAGAGATGCTGGGAGTGCTGTTTTGTAAGAAAATAGGAACAGGAAAGAATTAGAATGTACTTTTATAATCTGCCACACTAAACAACATGGATTTCTAAATTCAATGAAGGAAATAATTTATGAGAGGGTAGCTAAGGATGACTAACCTTTTCCTTGCGCTCCATTGAGCCAAATGTTTCCACCTGCAGCTCCTGGAGGATGGTGGCTGCCTCAGTGATGTCTCCCTCTGCCTCTTTCATCATGGCCAGCTTGTGAGTCAGGCGGGCACGCTCCACCTCCACGTATATTTTGCCTTCAGTGATGGCCCTGTTCAAGGAAGGCAGAGTTACTTAGCATTGGTGTATCACCCTCATCATCACTGCCATTTAAAAAAAACTTGGGATTTAAAATATGTGGAAAGCAGCAGAACAACAACAGATCTGGATGTGTACACGTAGGAGAGCAAGTCACATCAGCAGCATAGAGGTAACAAAAGAAGGATCTTGAAGTATTATTTGCAAGGAAAATAGAAAAGCCTTATTACCACATATTTACTTCTGCTTCTGACATTCTTATGGCACATAAACAAAACTACAATGAATGAATACAGGAAAGAAAACGGAAAAAGGAGATGAGATGTTGGGTAGTGGTGGGTTTAACTTTTTTTATTTTAAAAATCTGGGCTTTTTATGGGAATTTATGGGCTAAAGGAGACCACCTAATGGAGACCTCCTATCTGAAAGCCTACCCACTTGGGAACCGTTACCCCGAGTGGACACCCAATCTCCACTCAGACCGCAGCCAGGATTCGAACCCATGTGCTTGGGGATCCCAAGGCCTCCAAGGCGCAAGCAGTTCCACTGTTGGGTAGTGGTGCGCATGGTGGTGGGTGGGGTCTGTTGGGTAGTGGTGGGTGGTTGGTGAATGCCTGCTGGTGGATGGGAAGGGGTGGTGGGTAGTAAATGGGGTCTGTTGGGTAGTGGCAGGTGCCGGCTGGTGGGTGGTAGGTGGGGTCTGTTGGGTAGTAGCAAGTGGTGGGTGGCGGATGGCAGTAAGTGGCGAGTGATGGGTGGTATACGTGGTATTGGTGAAATGTTGATGTTTGGTGGTGGGTTTATGCCAGTGAGATGGTTGAAGGTGGCCAGTGGATCGTGGGTGGTGTGCACTGGAGTGGCAGGTACTGTAAGGTGGAGTGGTGATGGTCAGGGAGTTCTGGGATCTTGGAGAGCCAGAAGAGACTAAGGTTGCATTTACACCATGCAAGTAAGTCCAGTCAAGAGTGTCATTTGATGCGAGTCATTTTGATTCGTCTCCTTTTACACCGACAGCATCAACCCGAGACAAGTCAGTACTGAGAGACCTGTCTGATTTCATGGAGAATGGATGCATGTTGCCTCGTTAAAGTAGCAGCTTTGCTGTGGCTTCGTCGTTGCAGACATAAGAAGAGAAGAAAAAATAGCCATTTTTTAAGAAAAGTATTTTACTGAACATTCCACTAATTACTGCAAGTAGGCTTCTGTGTAAATAGTAATAGTAAATAAATAAAACATGAAGACAGTTCATGTATTCCTGCTGATAAGTGAATGGCAACACTCTTAGTAGTGAATCATTGCATTCTAAGGTATTTCTCAGAGGTTAGCATACTCTGAGTAACTGTCACTTACATTGGATGTGACTCGACGCCACTTGACTTGACTCGACTCCTTTGGTATAAAAGTTTTTTTCAAAGATCCATTCAAATCAATGCTAGACTGGGGTGGTGATTCATGACGTATGATGACTCGCCTTGACTCGCTTGGTGTAAACACAGCCTAAGTGACGCTCACTTATCTGGCTTGCTGAAGCACCAGATCACCCAGACTGCCACAACTCTGGTTATCAATATCACTGCCACTTTGTTGTGTGTCCAGGGTGTTTGACGGGCTTTGCCATGCCCAGTTCCTGGTGCCCAAGCTCCAGTTCCTTCATGAACAGGTTGCCCTGCTGCACTAAGAGCATGAGCTGTTTCCAGGCTACTATTACATTTTGAATGGTATGTTCGAATTTTAATCTTCTTTCATGATTAAGGTTATTGTCAACAATTTAGTGGGTGCCATTTTCAATGTCATGGAAAGTGTCAGCCACAGCTGTTTTGTGGTGTTGTGCTCTGCTGCCCAATGTTTATATTATCAACACAGCAAATTTTATCTGTAAGATAATAGCGTTTCTAGCTTTTGGGGCTTGTCAGAAGACCTAATTGAACTTGTACCATGCTTGTCTAGCCTTTTGTACTATGGTTATCACTAATGAGCTTAAAAAATTGGAATCACCATGAGTCACTGCATGGTACAAGTTCAATTAAGTGTTCTGAAAAGTAAAAAAAAGAGCATTTTGTTTACAACTTTGAATTTTCCATTCATAAATTGATGTTAAGGACCTAAATATCTTATTCGTAATTTTAAAAATTTATAAAGAGTGTTCATAAATCTAGGGACTGGTGTACAAGGATAAACTGTGTACTTTTCAACAAGAAAATAAAAATATTTCTGACCTTAATGTATCCATGAGCTTGAGCTTCACTTCCTTGTTGGGTGTTTTGTCAACATAGTCACAACACTTCTGAACCATCTTGGTCACCGCCATCTTGATCTGGGACCGCTTCTTGGTCAGCGTCACGATGGTCTCATTCAGCAGGTTCCACTCACCGGCCTCAAAACAAATCTCAACAACAGCAACAAGCACTCTGCTGGTGGAGTGTGCGTCAGCCCCCTGGGAGAGACAATAAGCAGGTGAACTCATGCACTAATAATTAAACAGCCATCTAACAACACCAGAATAGCCATGAAAAAACACTAGAAATTGACGTAGACAAGAGTTCGTCGAGGTAACATAAGGGAACAAGGAGAAGTACAAAAACACCTGCATGTAGCATGTCTTTTTTTACTGATCCACCATTCACATCCATGAAGTTAGATTCCTCTTTCAAGGCTGCCTACCGACCCTCACCTACACATAAAATCACAGTGTAGACATGGACCCACTGTCTGGCCTTTTCCCAGTCAGCCATCTGCCTCTTGTGATCTTAATAGGCATGTAAAAGCTTCCATAGGAGTGCTTGACTTAAAGGAAGGAGATAAACTTGTGGGATAACACATTAGCTTAGCTAGGACACATACACTACTTAACATACAAACAACCTCGGAATACGACAACTGCTAGTCACACCCTATGCCAGGCAACACTATTGTAACAGATCAGCGGAGGCAAGCCTGGTCAGGTACACGTTCCGTGTTGCACTCTTTGTAATTAAGCCAATACGTCTACAAAACGTACATCCTTTGTTTGTTGTGCTCACCTCTATCACCAGAAGAACCTATAGGACGGTACTGCCTTAAAAAGCACGAACAAAACTAAAAAAACAATTCACATATTTCAGCCATGTGCCTCTCTCCTTCCCTCTGACAAAGTATTAATAAAAAATTAAAGTAAAATATTGAATTATTACAAGCCATTTCCAACTCCTGAAACAATAGATATGAAGGTAGTCTGCAACACAATTTACTTTGGAGTTAATATAACAAATAAGAAAGCATTTTAAAACTCGCAAGAAGAAACAAAATGATTTTAGGGTTCTCCTCTTTGAAAAAAGTGTTTCTCCAATTAATAAGGTATATAAATATCTTGTCACAGTATCTAAAGCTGTAAAAACACCTTTTAAAAAACTGTAAATCTAAATAAAACCTTTTGAAATAGTGGAGGTGAAGCATAGAAGTGTTTGAGAAGATTTAGAATTTAATATGACTGTAAAAACCAGGGGGAAACTCAACAGTATTGAGAAATGAGAAGCTATGAATCTAGATTCCTCTTTCAACACTCACCACTGACTGAATTACTACACTTTATGACACAGTGGGAAAACTCAATACAATCCAGGAACAAAATGAGACTCACTGTTCTGGTCTGTTTCTCCAGCACCATCAGCATGTCCACAGCCTCCTGCACACTTCCATCCTTGGCCAACTTCTGGGCCGCAGGGATCTTCTCATCACAGGTTGTGGAGTAGTCCACCTCCATCTTGACGAGCCGGCCTCCATCTGTGATAATGTTGTTGTCTTGTGGTAAAGTCTCTCCTCCCTCTGTAGCCTTTTTCTCTGCCTTCTTATCAGTACTCTTTTCAGTAGTCTTCTTTTCTGCAGGCTTCTTCTCCGCTGCCTTCTCTGTTTGCTTCTCTTCGGCTGGCATTTTGGCTGCTGAGAGACATCATCTTATGAGCTAAAATCTAAACAATCATACAGATTAGGCAAGCTTATTACTATTTCACCTAATCACTAATCTCATCAGATAATACTATTCATTCTGAGCAATTTGAACAATATATGTATATATATACCTATAACAAACCATCTATCAACAGTGGTTTACTATAAATGCTCTGTGGGCTCAGTTTTCTCTTTTAAAATCGTGGTTAAACTCATCTACCCTTTTTACTTTGACACTATGACCGGAGACTCGTCACCTTAATTCTGCATTACAAGCTTCTGCAGTCTGAATCACAGTTTTTCAGCTTCCGCTCATGGCCCCTGGTTGAGAAATGTTGGCCTACACTAACTTAACCCAATCAAACCTAACTTAACCTTACCCAACCTAACCTTTAGTAAAATACCTGGCAACATTAAAATTAATTTGTGATGGAACATAATACTGAGGATGAGCAGCTGCAATGAATGACATAGGTAAGAATTGCTGCAGGTGTTCAACTGAAAAAATACCCATGGAAATACGGAAGTACAAATTACACTTGCTACACTTTGAAAGCAGCTATATTTCTGGATTATTTATTCTGCTATCTTCTCTGAATCATGCTTCAATGGAAAACCGAGAAATATGGAAAGGACAAAAGAAAAAAAGGGTTTGCTTGAGTTTAAATTCAGTTATTGATTTCACTGATTCTTTCATTATATAGACAACAAGAGAGAGAGAGAGAGAGAGAGAGAGAGAGAGAGAGAGAGAGAGAGAGAGAGAGAGTATATTTTCCACAGATATCAAGTCTGGAAATTACAAGGATAAGTTAACTGCACAATTAATCTTCCTAATAATTTGAGGAGAAAGGTCCTTTATATTCATCGCAGCAATACATGGGGGTGGTGTGGGGTGGTGGTTAGCTGGCGCTATCACCCTCACCATCCCACAACCCTCACACACTCTACACCATTCCAACACACCAATTACCTTTCCGGGGATTCTGAAAAACTCAATTAGTGTAAAAAAGAAAAAAAATACCTCGGCGTGTTAAGTTAAGCGAGTCACACACACACATACACACACACACACACACCGTAACTGCCACACACCCTTTCAATACAAGACACTCCTGTACTCTGCACTGTCCTGGGAATACAATAAGATGACACAAACAATATTAGGAAGGAAAATAAGCGTTGAGATACAAAATAAATGGTGATTCAGGACAAAGCTCACCGGAACACTCACACTCACAGTGACAACACCGCTCAAGTAAACATTGCTCGCCCCAACCCTCGACTTCACATTACTGAATCTCTTATAACGTGCGATACATATTTTTTTGTCTATTTTCTGAATTGATAAATTAAAGAATTTTGTGATATTATAGTAACTTTTCGTTCATCTAAATTTATATGTGAAGTGGAGAGAAAGTTTTGCAAGAAGTCGAGGTTCTACATTGGCATTATTATTTGGTTTTATTTGTTTGTAAAGTTTATTCTTAAGTCCTCTTTATGTGTTTAGTTTGCATACTGGTTGCTGTCCAAATAGTTTAAAGTGTACCATACAGTGCAGCATGTATCGCTGATTCAATGAATGACAACTTTGTCTAGTGTAGCAACTTTCTAGAAATAACCTTTGCGTTATTTGTTTATTTCAATTTAAACCATATTCTATTAAGTACTTTTCCTCCCATCCAGTCCCTCCCTCCCATCCTGTTTGTTTGAACTATCTCTTAAACAATCTGAGAGAGAGAGAGAGAGAGAGAGAGAGAGAGAGAGAGAGAGAGAGAGAGAGAGAGAGAGAGAGAGAGAGAGAGAGAGAGATTCTTGTACACCTGGGCCGGTATTTATAGAAATATACTTAGCACTTCTCAAAATATTGACTTAACCAAGTCATTTTTCTCAAGATTGACTTAGCAGGTCTCAATATTTGTACTTAGGACCTCATAAGTCAATCTTCTCTGGGACGTATGAGAAGGCATGGTAGCAAAACGTCAAATAACCGAAATATAATTTTCCCTACATGAATTTACCATAGAAAGTTTATATAAATGTAAATTATGGCATAACTATGAATGTCATTATTTTCTACATGGTTATAACAATGCTGGAGGCAAGTTCGGGGACGAAAGCCGGATCTCCCGCAAAATTTGAATAAGAAAAGTCCTCCTCTAGCAAGGGTCAGGATTAAAAGAAGGTGGCGTGACTGGATATGACATGCGCACTGGGTTCCTCTCTCTAATACTATGGCTAACACTAGTGTAACCCCAAGCTGTTTTGACTTGTATAAAATAGCATAGTATAGGATTAGTTTCCAAGTCTTCTTTACCGGACGGGAATACAAACCAATATCGCCGTTCACATTTAAATACATGTGGTAGATGTTGTTTTCTCAAGTCATGGGGAACAGAAGGAGGCGCTGGGGAGAGGAGACGCAAATTAATAATAATGTTCATCAGTTAAATACATTCACAAAAACAGCTGATTCGGTTACAACACAAGAAATGAAGGGAAGAAGATGCTGCAACAAGATATCAGATCTCTATGTGGCAAGCCCAGTATCAAACATCAATATACCGAGAGATTTCTACGTATTATCTATCCCCTACCTATTGATTAACCACACACACACACACACACACGCACGCACGCACGCACGCACGCACGCACGCACGCACACACGCACGCACGCAAACACGGTAAACATAGTAAATCATAATATGGAAGATAAGATTCAGAAAGGGAAGGCTGCAGGAGGGGGCCATCATTGTGACGTCACGGCTGATGACGTCACGGCTGATGACGTCACAGCCTGGCCTGGTACTCTATATTAACTCTCTATATTTACGTACCTATTTTAGGGGAGACCATTTTAAAAATGACCCTTCCAAAAAACGCTTTTAGAACAAAAAAATGGACATATTCCGGCTGCATAAATACTCTAACTAATTCCCAAAGCATAAACAAACTCCAAACAACACTAATTGTAAAGAATTTCCACTGGAAAAAAGTATTTTATAAAAATATGACCCTTTTTAAAACACATTAAATACTCACTAACTACGACTTCAAAGGAACCAAAAACAACTTCAAAGTATTTGTGTAATTCTTTCTAATTATTCTTAACACTTCAGAGTGATCTAGAGGCAGAAATAAATCATTTGCAGGCTGATAAGTAAATAATTAATGCAACTTTAAACACCGCTAGCAAACACTTTTACCCTCCACTGATTTCACTGAGTTTTACGCACAAAACATGGTTTGATATGGACTATCTTTGGCAATTAATAAGAACTTGATACTGCCTCAAATAAAGAATGGTCTTGGGCGTTCCAATTAATTTGGAGCAGAAATCAGCCCTTATTTACGATCATAATAACGCCAACGACAGCTATCTCCAGACCACACACGCATGGCAGACATTCAAAACAGCAGCCCACAGTACTCATAGAAAGCATTACATTTCACTATTGAGCCTAAATAAACACTCCAGAAATAAATGAAAATATGCTGAAATAAGAGCCGGCTGGTGCCCGGCTGGCGCCTGGCAGGCGGGGGCCCCGGGTTGGGGTCCGACCCCCCCACATCTCACTTAAACCTTCACAAAACCTAAACTTGACCACGAAAGCTATGTCTGAATGGCTAATATGACAGCTTAGTACGATGGCTGCATACTGTGGCAAGATGAGCCTATAATAATGAGAGATGAGCCTGAAAATGACGGATGAAATGAGAATCAAAGAAGGCGCCGGGGTCTGAGGTGGGGGGTTATACCTCCCGCATAGGAGTGACTGCCTTAAATAAACACTGGCACCTGATACTTGTATCACAGCGCTTGCAGTCACCTTGATAACGTAGCCCTGCAGCCCCTGTGATTCCATCTCGCGACTTTAGTCCAGTATTAAGATGACTTGAACACTTATTCTGTCCTTAAAAGCACTCGTGAAATCCTGCTAGTCACCGTAGAAATCGTCTTGATATGTCACTAGAATGCTAAAACAGTCGTGTTATCTCACTAGTCACTTAAAATAGGCGATTTTTCCGGGAGAAATCGTCTTAATACGCCACTGGAATAGTAAAAAACGCCATAATTGAGTCTTTTCAATAGGTTAAGACCGCTCACACTCTCAACCCACAACACACTGAACCAAGGACTCGCCAGACAGACAGACAGACAGCTGCTGGCCCTCCCACCTTCACCTGCTGACGTGTGGCAGGAACGCAGACGTCACAGCCAGGAACGACCAGTAGTCCTATCTTGCTAATTTGCTATTCACACAGTA
>CM035200.1:1663751-1681251 GCA_020233015.1 Callinectes sapidus | reverse complement strand
TAATAATAATAATAACTGTAATAATCATTATTATCATTATTATTATTATTATTATTATTATTATTATTATTATTATTATTATTATTATTATTATCATTATTATTATTATTATTATTATTATTATATTGTTATTGTTATTGCTATTGTTATTGTTATTATTATTATTATTATTATTATTATTATTATTATTATTATTATTATTATTATTATTACTATTATTATTATTATTATTATTGTTATTGTTACTGTTCTCTGACGAATGAGACTGGAGTTTAAAGAAATGAGGTTTTAGTTAGAGAAGATAAATGTTTTACAAGAGTGAAAATGATGATCAATCTACATAGCATTCATGTGTTCTGTCTGCTAGGCGAGCTAAACCTGTTGGGAGTTGTATGCGCTTCCTCATACCACTTAACCTTGAAACCAGCAGTCTGCTGGTGTTTTCAGGGCGAACCCTTATCAACTCTGTATCATAACCTCCACATCTGAGAAAAATCATCTTTGCGGTCTCTCTCTCTCTCTCTCTCTCTCTCTCTCTCTCTCTCTCTCTCTCTTGCACAACTTTATTACACTGAATATTAGTCTATTCATTGATTGATTGATTTAACTTTCCTTTCCTTTTCCCGCTATTCTATCTCTCCTCCTCCTCCTCCTCCTCTTCCATCTCCCGTTTTCTTTCTCTATGTCGCACCACGGGTGCTGTTGGTCCCGTAGGGTCCGATGTCCCAGTGCCAGTGCCTCAGTGGATACGGTAGGAAGTACATGCTCATAGCGTACCGCGGTCAGAGCTACGCCTTCCCCCAAACTAAGGTATATAATTACATAAATGGTGCGCCTGTGTGGAAGTACCGGTATACTAAGAATAGTGAAATGTAATCATCATTGCTAGTATTTAGTTTAGATGCAAAATGTCGCGATTTCTTGTGCTGCTTTCTTGTTTTCGTTTCGTTGTTAACGTTGTTAATAATACTGTAATCGTGGCTCCTGCCATGATGTGATGGTTGTGGAACTGATGTCACTGCTAAGTGTGTGTGTGTGTATGTGTGTGTGTGTGTGTGTGTGTGTGTGTGTGTGTTTGAGAGAGAGAGAGAGAGAGAGAGAGAGAGAGAGAGAGAGAGAGAGAGAGAGAGAGAGAGAGAGAGAGAGAGAGAGAGAGAGAGAATAACAAAATAGTGTTGATAATGCTACAAATTATTTTACAGACAACCGTGAAGCAAGAATGAGAAGGAAGTGCATTTTGATATTATCATGTTTCCTTAAATCAGGGTGAGGCAAGATGATTGTGGAAACGTGGCTGCTGGTGGTGGCCGTCTTAGTGTTGCTGTGGATCTATTCTAAATGGTGCTATGATTACTGGTCATCTAAGGGTGTGGTCTGCCCGCCAATCATACCTCTCATCGGGCATATGAATTACTTCATTAAAGGTCAGCGTTGGGTCTCGTTACACAAGGTAAGACCATGGATGAATTACATTTTTTCCTTAGCATTGTACAGATTATAGTTGTCAGTATTATAATGCCTTGAGAGAGAGAGAGAGAGAGAGAGAGAGAGAGAGAGAGAGAGAGAGAGAGAGAGAGAGAGAGAGAGAGAGTGTGTGTGTGTGTGTGTGTGTAAGCATCGTGCTTCAGTCACCTTTTTCTTTCTTTCAGTTTTATCTGGAGCTACGCAATCACAAGTTTTATGGGTTGTACGAGTTTTTCAATCCCGTACTAATGGTCACTGATCCTGAACTTCTTAAGCACATTCTGGTGAAGGATTTTGAACACTTCATAGATAGGAGACGGTTCGGGGACCAGGAAGGCTCTATCATGACTGAGATGCTCTCTAATAAGTTTGGTGAGGAATGGAAAGACCTTAGAGCAGTCATGACTCCAGCATTCTCATCTGGTAAAATGCGAAGTATGTTTCATTTGATTTTAGAAAAGGCAGATAACCTGGTTTCTTTTTCTCTCAAGAATGCAGACAACAACAAACCTGTTAACATGAAGGACATGTTTGGTCGTTTCACCATGGATACAATTGCTTCTTGTGCCTTTGGCATTGAATGCAACTCTCTTTCTGATTCCAAACCCGTGTTTACAGAAAAGGCAGAGCAATTTTTCAATTTCCAAGGTCTTAAAGCAATGAGAATGACTTTAATGATAGTCTTGCCAAGATTATTTAATTTTCTTGGATTCAAAGTGGACGATCCTCAAGTTGAATTTTTCACAAAGCTCTCCCAAGAAAACATCGAGCTTCGAAAGAAAGGAGAGAGCAGAGGAGACTTCTTAGATCTGCTGCTGCAGGCAAAAGCTTCGGAAAATGACATCCGTCCAGGAAAGAGAGGTAATTATATTTCGTATAGCTTTTGACGAGCGTGTGTGTGTGTGTGTGTGTGTGTGTGTGTGTGTGTGTGTGTGCTCTGTTAGCTCTCTGTGATGACTTAAGATTGGTATATAAAACCAGAGACAAGATACATTAATGTACTCTAGTATTATGTATTTCTACACAGTATTTCGAGAACACACGTTAGTAGCACAGAGTGTGATGTTCCTCGTGGCTGGTTATGATACCACTGCCTCAGCACTCGCCTTCTCCGCCTACAACTTGGCCAGAAATCTCCAACACCAACATAAGCTTCGACAAGAGCTGCAGGAGCTTGTAAAAGAGCACGGCTCAATCAACTACGAAGGGATCATGGAAGCTAAATACCTGGATGCTGTTCTGATGGGTGAGATTATTTACCCTCATGTCTTGTGATCCACTGATTTTTCACTTACATATATGTTACAGATAGCCACGATAAGGAGGAGATACTGCACACTCACCGAAACAAGCATTGGATGGGGATTGTGATGCTGTGAACTCATCAGTAACCCAGCTGTGACCTCAAAGAAAGTTCCCTTTTGTTTCACAAGACGACAGAACAGCCACAGACCGCCTTCTAAAGATAACTCTCTTATCACACAAAAATACATACACTTAATTACAAACACAGCCTTCCCTCAAAATCCCCATCTGAAGACAGGACCAGAAATATCCCCAGGTCGGATTACTTTTCTGGTATCCAACCTAAGTGGCTTGACACTCCTTTTATTCATTAATGTCTGCAACATTTGTTGTCTTGTATGTAATTTTCTATTCATAAAACATTAATCTCCTCTACCAAACGTCCCTGAAACATTTCCAACATATTTCTTTTAGATTTAACTGTATTTAAATACATTCTATATAACTTTCTATTGTTTTCCTCTATTACGCTCTTTTCTCCCAGAGACGCTGAGACTGTACCCACCAGGCACTATTGGGGAGCGTATGTGCACCAAACAATACAAGTAAGTTAAGTTATCAGGTTTGTGAGTCGTTACTATTTTTACCTTTAAAAAGACAGTGGCTAGTGATTGGCAGACAAGAGAGGAGACAGAAGACACCTGCCGAAACGATGAGGCCCAATGAGGCCTGACAACACTCGTTCATGGGGTGCTGTAAACTTATCATTGAAGCCTCCTGTGACCTCGCTGAAGAGTCTCGTCTGTGTTTCATAGCACAAAGGGACAGTTACACAAAATTACCTGTACTCACTACAAACACAACCATCATTCAAAATTCTAAATTAATATGGGGCCTCCTATACCAGCTTCAGAGTCCCTGTCTGGGGAGGGGGATCATAAATATCCCCAGGTCAGACTGCTCTATCGGTATCGACCACAAATGTCTTGCCACCCCTGTCAACTTCTTCATTGATTCATGCAACATTCGCGGTCTTTTATGTAATTTTCAAGGTCTAGAACATCATGTCTCCTCTACTAAACCTCATCTCATTTTCCTAACTGAAGCACAGGTGTCTGAGGCCAATGACAGCAGCCCCTTTTCTGCTCCCTTCTATTTTTCTATCTTTATTTTGGCTCTAAATCTGGATACTGCATCTATGTGCACAACGACTTCACTTGCTCTCATGCCCACGCTCTTGAAGTTCCGAGTTTTCATAATCTGATTAAGACTAGAGATCTATCTACCTATATACTGTATTTTCTCTCTCTGTCTCTGTCTCTCTCTCTCTCTCTCTCTCTCTCTCTCTCTCTCTCTCTCTCTCTCTCTCTCTCTCTCTCTCTCTCTCTCTCTCTCTCTCTCTCTCTGGTTGGGAAGAATACTTTCGTACAGCCTAATTATTTCTCTGTATATTCTAGGATTCCTGGGACAGATATAGTCTTGAATCCCGGAAACGTGATTCAATTCCCCGTGTGGAGCCTCCATCATGACCCTCACTACTGGTCTGAGCCTGAGGAGTTCAAGCCTGAGCGATTCCTCCCAGAGAATAGAGGCAATATCACCAGTTTCACGCACATGCCCTTCGGTATGGGTCCCAGGAACTGCATCGGTAAGACTCTTTGAAGGGGGGTGGATTCAAGGGTAGTTTTATCATTATTAATATCAAGAGTATTATTATGATAGAATAGAAATTGAAAACGATCCAGTGCAACAAACAGAAATACGTACACCATTAACTATTTTGAACCTTTGCGAAACACTGATTTACAGAAGGACTAGATTGATCGATCTCTCATGGACGAAAAACCTTATTTCTTTTCTTTTTGGGACAAAGTGATATATTCACCATTACCTCTACATATAGAATTTTCAAAGATTTATTTCAATGGCAGGTATATTAAGTTAGATCAGGTGGCAAACCAGTATTCTACCAGTAATGAAGTATACTTAGTACGATGTTACAAGGGAAAAGTAAAGTTTCATCAGCTAGCACGTCGTGTGTAATGTGAAATGTGAGTCCACTAGGTTTGGAATAGGTTTAGTGCATCATTATTGTTGTTATCATCATCATCATCATCATTATTGTCATCAACATTATCATTGTTGTTGTTGTTGTGGTTGATATTCCATAAGGCAATTTTTTTCAGCAATGAGATTTGCCCTTATGGAAGCCAAAGTGGCCCTAGCTCAAGTCATCTTGGCAACCGAGATAAAGGTGGCACCAGGACATGAAAAGATGGAACTCCAAGACTCTCCCTTCTTAATGAGACCAAAAAATGGTGTGGTACTGTTGCTAACACCACTTGAAAAGAAAAATTAAGATACTAGTGTTATGTTAGAGAATAGCCAGAGCCTGAGAGTCGAGGAGTGAACATCAGCAACTAACTTCATGTACTAGCATCAATACCCAACGAGCACCGAATACCCACCAAAAACATTTCGCACCACCTTGCTCAAAACAAATTAACAGATTAATGATGATTTAAAAATGAACTTCTAAACAACAAGCTTTCTTGGGTTGACGGACAGCTACACTTATCACTTGATAGTGCACCTATTTCTGTGCCTAATGATGTTTGTCCGGCTCTACTTTAGGAATGTACGGACCACATTGATTTTAGGGATCAAAATCATTACTAGATACTGGCCGTATTTTTTTTATCGCTTCATTCTGAGTAAACTTAAACTTATTATTGATAACAAAGAATCTTACTGTGATTTCATGTTAAAGCTCCAGTGATGCAATGTGTCATACTATGGTTAAATATAAGTTCAAAAAAAGTTAAAAATAGATCAATAAAATAGAATAGCTTAATAGAAACGAGCGTATTAGAGACATCTAGCATACTTAATGTTCAACTTCAACTCGTTATAACTCAATACTTTTCGCAATTGATGAAGTTTTTTTTTTTTCTGTGCATGATTCGATAAAAAATAGTTACATACAACCATTATTGTTTCAGTAACACATAATTATGTATCTCCTCGTATCACATTGCAGGGTAGGTGGTATGAGAAGCGTTCGCCCTTTCATCAATTACTCAAGTATTTTTGAAAAGGCAATAGAAAGGTCATTTAGTTTAAAAGAATATGAGTGTTTCATCGATAGCAAAAACGTTACAATCATAGTTACCTTTTACAACCCCTGTCTATAACAGAGCTACTGACTTTATTAATAACAAACTGCACTAAGAAATTTGTTTCAATTTACCTCTGAAATGTTGTTTTTAAAAAAATAATTCACAGTTACACCATACTGGATAAAAGTAGCAATAATGACAATTCTTATATTTTGCCGTGAAACTTTCATGAACAAATATTTCATACCAATTAGTATTTTCCTCTTCGTTCTGAATAAAGAGAAGGCGAAATGGAGAGGAGCTTTCTTTCCTGCTATTGTATTTTCCTTATTATCTTCTCTGTTTTTTTTGTTGTTTTTTTTAGCGATATGAATACACTACTCTCTCTCTCTCTCTCTCTCTCTCTCTCTCTCTCTCTCTCTCTCTCTGTCTGTCTGTCTGTCTTTTTTCTCTCACCAATTTTCAAAATGGTTTATGCTAAGGAAATATGAAGCCAGAGAGACAGCCAGCCAGCTAGCTTCCTCTCCCTCCTCCTAGAGACTGAGCTGTATTGCCTTGTATTTCCAGAGTCACAGAGTGAGGAAAAGCCAGAATCAACCACAAAAAGACACAAATAATTACTGAATAGCCTTACAAGAGTGATTGAGTCTTAAATAAAGTAATCTGTTTCCATCCCCATTCACAGCCCCCAATACGATGCCACCAGAGCCAGACAGAAACCGTACTTATATACCTCAATTTCTAAGATTTGGAGCATTTCTATGAGAGGAAGAAATGAGGAATAGAAGTGAGTATGGATTTTCATACTAGTGTTAGCAGAAGTAGTTGGAATTAGTACCTAGTAGTAGTAGTAGTAGTAGTAGTAGTAGTAGTAGTAGTAGTAGTAGTAGTAGTAGTAGTAGTAGTAATTGTTACTATTGTTCTAGGGCTCCTATCATCACCATTTTTAAGGATGTGAATGATGTGTGGGGGGGGTGTTAAGACCATGAGCAAGAGAAATATAATGGAAATAGAAAAGAAACAATAGGAAAGAAACAGGAATAAAGAAAAAAAGAAAAAGAGTAAATACAGAAAGAGGACCAGAGAAATATTGGAAGGAGATTAGGAGGGGATGATGGAGAGGGAAAGAAAGCAAGGGAGTGTAAATCAAGGAAATAGGAAGAAAGCAAGAAAAGGAAATAAACAAAGGAGTGAAATTTAAATGAGAAAAGGGTAAAAGGAGGAGAAATACACAAAAAATGATAAATATAAAGGAAATAGAAATAATAATAATAGGAAAACATAGAGGGAACAATAAATAAAAGGAAAGTAACTGAAAGATATGGAAAGCAGACAAATGAGTTAATTATTCATTATTAGAGTATCCCTTTCTCTCTCTCTCTCCTCTCACTTTCATTCCCCCTCCTCTCAGTCTGAGCCAAAAGACCTCCTCCTCTCATTCCACATCTTTTCCTCCTCCTATCACTGCTCCAAGACCATTAGATCATCTCTGACATGCAAATACAAACTTGTATTACACTTAAACTAACTTAACTTTGTCTACCTCAACACTCACCTATTGGGTTGGGGAATGCAACACCCACAACATACATCAGTGGCAGCAAGTCTTCCTGCATTCCGCCATACACAACGTCTGCTGCATCTCTGTAGCCTCCCATGTTGTCTCACGTTCCATCCTTACAGAGGAAGGGAGTGGGTTCTGAGAGTAATGGGTGGTGCAGGATCTCCAATAAAAGGGTTTGCTGTTAGTGATAGGGATGGAAGAGTCTCAAAGGGATTAATAAGGATACTATGGAAGGAATACATTAACTGAGGATTCTATAATATAACAAAAGAAAAAAAAAAGAGCCAAGCCCAGCTTGCCAACAGAGCTAGTTTCGGCCTCGCCCGTACCCCTAAAATCACAAAAACGTGAACATTCAATAATTTAAGAACTAAAGTAATCAATCATGCCATACAACCATTCAAGCAGGAATCATCATTGGTCACTCTGATATATATATATATATATATATATATATATATATATATATATATATATATATATATATATATATATATATATATATATATATATATATAGCAATCTCTCCCTGTCATATATTATGTTGTTACCCTTCCCTTGTAGTAGTGCGCTAGGAGTGAGTGTCTGCTATCAAAGGTTCTCGCTTTGTCAACATTATTAGTTATCAAGAATACAATAACGCAATGTACGTACTTACTTGTCAATTCTGCTGCATATTTTATGAACATACTAATATGAAACCAGATTGTGAATGGGATCACAGATACCCATGTGTGTGTGTGTGTGTGTGTGTTGGAGGGGGGGGGGGGTTATCGTGTGGAGTGAGCAGGGCTGAGATGCCGCGCTGCACCGCGCTGCGAGACGAAACCATTTCCTCACTGTTGATGTTTTTGCCTTATAGCTCGCTGCCCGGCATGGTTGATTACGATTAATGTTACTACAGCTTGTGTATGGTCACGCTACAATATTTTGTTCTTCTCCAGTTCACCTGGTGTTTTTTAATGTCTAATCACACTGAAAACTCGTGATAAAATATGTGTCCCAGTACTGAAAGTTAACATCAAAACATCATAAATTCGATTTATACTAAAACACATAAACGGAAACAACATCGTACAACGATCCTACTAACCAATCTCTCTAATCTCTGTATAAACTTGTCTTTCCATCTCTTCCTTCGGTAGGACTTTCTGTTATGTAGTTATAATTCTTGACAAGAGAACAGCATCATACTGAGGAAAGATCTAGGCTGCCCCGCGCCTGCGCCATGACCATGAACCTCCTGAGCGCAGGAACACCGACTTGTTGGATGGGGCATGTATTGGTCCTGAGGCAGCCAACCAACGCTACAGGAACGTTTACGGGGTTATGAGTACAGTAGTTGTGTACAGTGGGACCGCGCGCACTTCGGGGGCCGAGAGGTCCTTAAACACGTGGATTCCAATCTTAGCCACGGTTCGAGGTTAGAAAGCTCGTCCACTCGGATTAATGGTTCGCAGATTCCAAGACCAAGTCCTGTTATCAGGGAGCACCATCCTAGCCCTAAGAAAATAGGAGGATCGGACGTACAGGCGGCGTCCTCTCAGTGGAATTTGCAGCTAGTTATTAAAAACGAATTTGAGGCGAGGGTTATGTCAGTAAAAGTTAAAATGAATCTTCAAGTGCTGAGACCGTTATATTCCACCTATGCCATCCTATGGTGTTGGACCCTACACTGTGCCTCCGGTATATATATATATATATATATATATATATATATATATATATATATATATATATATATATATATATATATATATATATAGTAATGAGTCCAGCTCCTTTCCTTGATCCAGTTGGTTCTCTAGAAGTCTTGTCTCACTTCTATGCTTCGTGGGGTTTGTGGTTCAGCTGTAGGTAAGCCGCTGGCTGGTTGCCGTAGATTGAGAGGGAGACGGGTGGAGATGGGGGGAACAGGTCCCCTCCACTTTTCAGACCGAGGTTGATATAAATCTTGTCCGCCCCACTTATCGTGGTAAGTCCTCCATTATTATGATACGTTTTTCCGGTATATTATTAGAATAAAAAAGTGTAACAAAGAAGTTCAATTCAGTAGACTATGATATAGCTTAACATATTGCTTATGGCCTCAAAAAATGCCCCAGAAACTAGAAAATTATTTACTTGTTTATTTATATAAATTAAGTGTGGGTCTCATTGCCCCCTGAAACCTAGGCTACACTCGCCGCTCAGCTGACATGGTAAACAAACACCACGCTACTACACTGAGCTTCTCAACACACAACTTTGACACTGGATTTTAAAGTTCGTTCTGGCCCTAAACAACGAGTGTTTAACATAAGATACAGAACGTAAGAAGCCTGATACATGAGTTAGTCTTGTATATTTCAGAATAAATTGGACCTCTTTAATACCCTCTTTCCAAACGCTGGCCTGTCCATTATTGGAAGCAGACAAGCTGTGTATGGGACTTTAAAACGTGTAAATGATAATTTTTATGTTCCTTACAGGTTGAACTGACATATTATTCAGCCCTTCAGAATGCCCCAAGGAAATGAAAATAATGACAACGGTAAGAGAACCTTATTTTTGTTACTAATGATGGCACTTATTTTTTTCAAGTAATCTGGCAAAAATTATACCAAGACTCACTAAAAGATTGTAACGCCTTGATTATTCTTTTATGGTATTAGAAAGGTAACTTTTTAGTGTTTATCTGGCTTTATTACTGGTTTAAGGCTAAGGGCAGCAACCAAAGTATGATTAGATTAGGTTAGGTTAGGTTAGTTCCCATTGACTTAAGACCTAACCCAGGTGTGTAATCTTTGTACCCTGGACACCTGAGCCACCTGTAAGGATAGGACACTTGTCAACCTTACATATACATTGTAGGTGTATCCCAAGGTGTTTGCAAAGGAATAGAAGATTAGAGGATAGACCAGTAATAGGGCTGGGAAAGAACTCTTTACAGAGACAGTTGGACTGATTCTGATTTATAATACACAAGGCACACATTTAGCACACAACATGTATATGTGGTTTTGATGAAATGTATCTCATGTTGCTATTATCTTCATTAGGTATCACTGTGATGCTGGATGCTGCCGATGATATGCCCATGTTAGTTGCGGAGGATGAAGAGGAGGTGCCAGATCTGGTTGAAGCTCCCCTCCTTCCCCGCGTTCCTGTCACAATTCTCTCTGGCTACCTTGGTGCTGGCAAGACCACACTCCTGAATTACATCCTCACACAGCAACATAACAAAAAGATAGCTGTCATACTCAATGAATTTGGTGAAGGTGAGAAAATATAATTTATCTGTTAGTGCAGATCCTACAATATCTTATAATGTGAAGCATTACTTTCATGATAATTTCCAATAGATGATGTATCAAAACCAATCCATACTCTTTATCATGACAAAATACCTTTGTGGTAATATTCTTTCATTATTGGACAAATTTCCATACTCACTTAACAATCCAATTGTGAAAAGCAAGCACACATTTACTTACCAACATTACTATCTGAATTGAGCTGTTGGTTGGAAAGGAATGAACCAAGGCTGTTTTTCACATCAGGAAGCTCCCTAGAGAAGAGTCTGAATGTAGGACATGGAGGGGAATTATTTGAGGAGTGGCTGGAGCTGAGGAATGGCTGTCTCTGCTGCTCTGTCAAGTGAGTAGTACCCATGCATGTTACTTCCTCAGTGTGTTGCCTTCAAGGATCTTGGGGAAGGGATGGTTGCATGTTAAACATGTGGATACAGAATTCCATTCTTGAAATCTAGTCCCGGGTCATTTAATGCAATTTGTTAAAATGCCTTAAATAACTTTGTTTTCCAATCATGAACCTCTATACCAGATTCAAATTTATGATGGTGTGAAGTAGCATCCATCTATAGAGTGAAGGAAATGAGGAAAGAAGGGAGGTATGGATGGGTGTGTAGTGGAGGACAACATAGGGTGTGTTTTTATAGTACATATTCAGAAGTTGATAAAGGTAGAAATAGACCTTTTCTTTGGAATTCCTTTACAGGTTTTTTTCATATGGGAGGGACTCAATACTTGAACTTAATTCATGCCAAATGGCAGTTTGAGTATCAAAAAGTTTGACTGCTAATACCTATAAATCAGGTAATTTGTTTTAACTTTAGCAAACCTGAAGTTTACAAAAATTTCATTGTAAATTTTTTATAACCTCAACATTTTTTCCATTTCTTCCACTACCACAGGTCGCTTAAGTTGCTTTTTCACACCTATTACCACATCAGCTCCTTTAATGGCTTCCTTGTTCAGTATGGTGGCTACTGTAGATTTTCCCATATAATATTTTGCTGCAAGATAGGTGATTCTTGTTCCTTTCTCATATTTATCAATACTAATATCCTTTTTCCGTTCAATGGTTATCACTACATTTTCTTCTTTTAGGATTATTTTTACCACTAATAAGACTCTGGTGCTAGTTTAAGTTTCTAAATGAAAAACATAGACAGAACACAGGAGAATGTAGTTATTCTCACAACTGTAGTGGGACAACTGGCAGGTGGCAACAGCAGGGGCTGGGGGAGAACATTTGTTTACAACCATGTCTGAGGACATTCAAGTACCAAATATTTGTTTGAGTACTAAGGCAAACTTTTGCATTTGAGTATAAAAAGTTTGACTTCTAAGAGGTTCGAGTATTGAGTCCCTATGTATATCATTTAGGCTAGAATTGATTTAATTCATCAGTCTTAAGTTTTATTATTCACACTTGTAGTTTATGTTTGACATGTGATGTCAATGATCTACAGTAATCTCTCATCTGCAAATAGCTGAAAAATAAGACTTGCTGGTATGGTGGCAGAACTGAGGATTAATTATATATAAATAAAGTATTTTAATGTATATTGTTCTTGGGAATCTCTACTGTCAATATGTATAGACAGGTGATAAGTAATTATAAAATGTTATTTATAGAGTAACATGTGCTAACAATACACTAAAAAGAAAATATGTTGTAGTGAGCGTCAGCAGCTGCATCCCTCAAAGCCATTAGATACTTTTGTAATGATGTGAGAAGGATAGAAACTGTAAGAGGGTAGTTTCAAGATCAGAGCTTTGTGCTTTGATATGTCTAAGGCAACAGCAAAGGTTTCTTCAAAATCCCTAAAAGAGGGTGATCAAGACTTGGTAAGGAAAACCAGATCACCAATAGAGTTTCTTTGGATAGAAACCAAACGGGCAATCAATACATACATAGAAGGTTGTGAAATAATAGATATCTAAGTATCTTCCTGTTGAGAATAGATTTAGAAATTCTAGAGAGGCATAGAATTAAAGCAATAGGACAGTAGTTTGAGAGATTAGAATGGGCATCCTTTTAAGGAACAAACTAAATGTAGGCAAATTTCTAGAAAGAAGTAAAGGTAGATATTGATAGATGGAGTTGAAAAGGTTTGGCCAGGTAAGGTGGAAACACCGAGACAGTTGAGAACAATAAAAGGACCCCTGTCAGGTCCATAAGCCTTTCAAGGGAAAAAGAGGATGAGGGCATGGGAACAATCTTGAATTACTCAAGATAGAATTTTTAGAAAAGGCTTGATCAAAGAGTTCAGCTCTTGAAATAGATGAGATGGCAGTACTATTTGATTAAGATAAAAGGAGGGAATGACAAAGAAGATATGTTTATTGCTAGGTGTTAGAACTCACAAGGTGAGCTAGATCTTGAAAGATTTTGATGCTCCGTTTAAGTAACAGATATGTACTTGTTTAGGACATGTTGATACAGGTTGGTTTGGATGAACAAAGTCATGATAACTTCTACTGTACAGGAAATGAACAGGTCCAGTTTGAATATTTACATTGTTTTATGTGTAAGTGCATAGTATATATAGTCCCTATTTATCAATATGATATAAAGCTAAATGTCGATATGTAAAAAGAAAACTCACTTAAGCTGTTTTTTTCTGAGAGGACATTATGTGTTTTTAATGTCAAGCCCACCTTTAAGCCACATTGAGATAAAAGAATTGGTATGTGCCACAAATGAATTGTTCAATATTTTGTATTTTTATTTATTTATTTATTTATTTATTTGGGCAAGGAAAGCTCTCTCCCTATCAGTAACTATTCTTTATATGAGGGAAAAATTCTCACAGTGTTTCTGTTTAGGGGGGTAACATTATACTGGTAAGAAAATGTCAGACAAGGATGATAATGTGATAAATGTTTGAGACCACATTTGATTTGGCTTCAGTCTCATATACTTTAGATGAGTGGGGCACTTGTTGGTGTATATTAATATCAACTTAGTGAAAATATGTAGGCTCACGTAATGAGGCTAGTTGTGAGTCAACATTATTACTATTTATTCTCCTAATAACATTATTAACATAATTTACAATCATATACAGTATGTAATTTCCCCATTTCTTTTTTTCCCTTGCAAATATAGAGAACTATTTTATTAAAGCAATCTTCTCTCTCTCTCTCTCTCTCTCTCTCTCTCATGCACACATATACACACATGGTATATGGCATACATATATACTCACTTATACACACAAGACCAAGGAAGAAAAGATACAAGATACACAGAGCCCAGACTGGTACATAAGCCAACTATTTGGATCAACATACAGGATATTAACCAATATTAGGGTGGCTTTCCACTATATGGATAAGGATATGATGAGATAAATTCTAGCCACTATGATATGTCTGAGGTTGCAGTCTGATGCAACAGTGGTGTGGTCACCAAATGTGAAAAAGGATATAAGAAAGTTAGAAAGGATTCAAAGAGTAGCCACAAAAATGGTACCCGAATTAAGAGAACCAACATATGAAGACAGATCAAAAGAAATGGGACTGCCAACCCTGCAAAATAGACAGGAGAGAGGAGATCGAATAACTCCATACAAGATAGTAAATGGCATTGAAAAGCTGGACAAGCAGGACCTGGTGATGATGGAGGAAAGAACTAGACAGATGAGAAGACACTCAAAGAAGGTAAAAAAGAGTCGGTATTTAAAGGACATTGAAAAGCACAGTTTTCCACATAGAACTATGGATATTTGGAATGAATTAAAGGAGAAAGTTATTACAGCAACCAGCACACATAAATTTAAGTAAATGTTGGATATATGGAGACAGACGGGACATTATGAACCCTGCTTGAACCCTGTATAATACAACTAGATAAATACACACACACACACACACACATGTACACACTTGATCTGAGTCTCAAACATCATCTGCCAAAATACCATCCTTGTCTGATGCTTTTTCAATATACATATTTTTTAAAAAGAAAAAAATTGTCCTTGAAACAGTTAGTGTGATGTTTAATTGAATGAATGAAGCTGATCCATGTACATGTGAACTCTACCTTTTAAAACACTATTGTAAATATCTACCACCTGTTTGCTATGTTCCTTATCAGGAATACTGATATCATCTGTACTGTATTTATGTACTATTTATGGTACATACAAAGCTTTTCCACTTTGGGTTCCTTTGTTCATTCTTTCTTTATGCACTACAGGTAAAAAGATTATAACACCCAACCTATTTATGCCACAGTTACAGCTTTTGTGTACAGTTACCATTGTCTAAATTAAAGTGAATGGAATCATCGCACACATTTCTAGTTTATAAAGCACACAACCAAACACTACTTCTTATCAGTGCTAAATTTTCAACAAAATTACAGTAAACCCTGCTCAAGCTGGACCAGGATAAGCCGAATATCAGATAAAATCAGATACTTTCAATATTGACTCATTGATTTACTATTATTTTTTTATTATTGATTCAATTATTTATTTATTTATTATTATTTTTTTTTTTTATGTTCCATCCCAAGTGCACTGGTAGGCATTTTTTTATTGCCTTTCATTGAGTAATTTTAATCTAACCAGCTAAAATCCCTGATAGGCCTTACATCGTGCATGTCATCTGAGGCATTAGAGAACCTAAATGGGCCCGTTTGCCACAGTACAGCCATTACCATTGGCCCCATTAGCAAGAGTGGGGTAGTGGCTCTTAGCTTTGTTGCTCTTATTGTTGCATTTGTAATATTCCCATGGCTTCTAAGGACAAAGATGTGTCTTCCTCATCAGTGAGGAAGCTGAAGATACTGTTGGTGGCAGGCAAAATGCCTATTATACAGAACATTGAGGTGTTTGTGTGTGTGTGTGTGTGTATTCTGCATATGCATGTGTGTGTTTATGCCATATAGGTATGTAGTACCTATTTACATAATGCATTAAAAAGACCATTTTGACTTTGAGTGGTAACTGGCATGCAAAACCCGGGGGAAAAAAATTCCATAGATGACCTTGATTCTCAGTTAACTTGGATTGGACTTTTCTCCATTTGGTCTGACTGATGCAGGATTTACTGTATTGATAAAACTATTCCCACAAACATCACCATTTTGACTTAGGAGTATGATTTACATACATCAATAACATCTAATATTTGTGCATATATATATATATATATATATATATATATATATATATATATATATATATATATATATATATATATATATATATATATATATATATGAAGTATACTTGTTGCCTTTTTACTTGATATTGGCAAATTGTATGTCCTTAGTAGTTGTAACAGTGACCTGAGGCATGGCGGTAGGTACCATAGATGCAGTCACACTTGTTGGTTTCTTCATTCCATCTGGAAAGGAATGGACACCTGCACTGCCCTCGTCGCCACACCTTTCCATTTTCACAGGCCTGACGTCCACCTGTAAAACAGCTTTGATGTTTAGTATTTCAGATAAGGTGAAATAGTTACCAAATTTTAAGCTTAAAATTTTAAAGTTATATATACTGATACAGTATACTCTTTTTGCAGTTGACTTTGTTACATAGTTTGGCTAAGTCAACATTGTTTTCAGTCCTTCAATTGATATTAAGTATGGAATTATTCTTGGTAAACTTGATGGATTCCTGGATAATATCATTGAAGTTCCATCGTTATGTTTACACTATGAGTAACAATTTAGTGTTTGTGTATTAGTATGTATCTTTTTTGCTGGAATTGTTGTTAAGCTTACGCTAGAGTGACTGCATTATTCAATTTATTCTACTTTGGTTATGTAATAAGGCTCTGGGCTAGGCCATCCCCAAACAAAACAAAACCCTTGTGCCACTCCCCAAAAGAAAAATTAAAAGGATCATTATAGATAGAGGGATGTCATGAAACCTCCTGCTTGAAATCGAGATCAAATTGGCTGGGAGTTTCAAAGTTTACCAGAGGAAATGATGAGTGATTGAAAATACTAGTGAACTTCAATTAGAGAGATGAACAGAATAATGGTGAGAGAAGGTAGAACGTCTCGTGCAGCAAGATTCAACGAGGAAGGTTGATGTGGGTAGCATGATCAGAATGGCAGTTAGCAATACTGGTAGAAGATACCAAGAAATGCAACAGTGGCAATGAAAAGAGACAGAAGAAAATCTGATAGCGAAAATGAATTAATCAAACAAAAGTAGCTTTTAATTACACACACACACGTTTTTGTGCTTTAAATTCCAGCCCATGGCCACCATTTTAAGTTCTAATAATGAAATCATAACGGTCACACTCTGTCACAAAAATTAACAAAACTTAATATGGTTCTCGTTTTTCTCATTAAAAGGGTTCTGAAAGACCATTTTCAAGGTCAGTTCACTTGGGACATTAATACATCAAAGTACTTACTTTCTGAAGCACACCTATTAACGCAGTAACATTATGTGTGAACTGTGATTATCTTTGCCATTTATCGTATTATATATCAGTGTACTTTTGTCCTACTTTGTTCAGAGAAGGAATCGTAGCGAGACCATATTATGCGTGGTTGACAACGCTGCTGCACACCAGCTCGCTGAGTTTCACAGTAACTCCGCCTTCCTTAAAAATCATTATATTTCTTCACGTAGTGTATGAAGCAATGTTTGTTCAACTATATCAGTTTTCAGCCTCAATGGAGTGAAAAAAAGTAATTAATAGAATTAGAAGTAAATTAACCAGATTTTGTAGTATTACATATTATCTATGTTCAAGGTATGGTGAGTTAAAACAAAACATGTCTTCTCTTATATAAAACACGCTTGAATATGATGGTACTTTCAAATTTTGCATGAAAAATT
>CM035200.1:1639120-1648890 GCA_020233015.1 Callinectes sapidus | reverse complement strand
CACACTTACACACACGAGTATTTCCTATCATGTATTATCAACTCTCCTTTTACAGACTGTATTGATTCTTTCACTACCATTGCAGTTTTCCTATTACTTACCATCTCCTGTCATTATTTCCATGCTTTAGTTCTCTTTTGAACTTGTTGATTGTATTTATTTATTTTTTTAATGTAAGAGGGGAAAGTTGGCCAATTATAAGACAACAAAAAAACATTAATTTGTCTCCCGTATGCCTCCTCCATCCTGTAGTCTTATTGTACTGGACTTACCACTTCCTTCCCCAAATACTCTGTCCTCCTTAGTAATGCAAGATTTAACTAGTATCTTCACTATTTCATGTTTTTGAAGGGCAAACTCTGAAACTCTGTTATTTGCTTCATTCCATGACTTGAACTGTCCCAAAATAAGAGTATCATGATTTTGGCTATTGCTCATGGTTCTATTTTTCTCTCTCTCTCTCTCTCTCTCTCTCTCTCTCTCTCTCTCTCTCTCTCTCTCTCTCTCTCTCTCTCTCTCTCTCTCCATTTATTGTGTGTGTGTGTGTGTGTAAATTTACCAAATTGAGAGATACAGGAAAAGAGCCACATTAGGTTCAGGTTGTCCTGTCTCCTTATTGACTTCTATCCAGATTTTCCTTAAATTTATGGGCAATTTTGGCACACAGTTTTACCAATAAGTTTTTTCTCTCTGCCGTACTTCTGTGAGGAAACCTATATTTCTTGACATCTCTTTTACAAACACTCCTTTTCATTTGACTTATATGTCCTCTGGTACTTCTTGTATCTAGCACTTCTTGTATCTAGCACAAGATTATTCCTGTCTAACTTCTCTGTCCATTCCACTATCATAATTATATAGTGATATAAAATAATCTCTTTCTCTACTTTTATCCCATGTAGTTCAACTTCTCTTCATAACTATGTATGTTCAGATACATAGAGATATCGTAAAGAGCACCCCCATATGTTGTAGTGAAACAAGGATACCGTTGTTTTCCAATGAGGCATTTCTTTACAGTACAAGTCAGAATAAGTATATTTTCTTGAATGCATTTATTTTTCTGAAAGATTAACTTTTCTTATTATTTTCTTATTGTTATTAACATGCATTGGCATTTCATTTAAAATTTCCTCATGATGTTATTAATTTTTTTTTGTGAATGTTATGAAGTTGGATACCATTTAATGTGAGAATGTATTTTGGTAATAGAGGAAAGATACATTGTGGAGATCAGTGACCTAACACACAGAAATTATTATTCTTATTTTTTCAGTATCAAGTCTGATAAATAGATAGTTAGTTATTCCTACAAAGACATATTAAATGCATTGTGTGATAATCCATAAAATGTGGTGTACACTCTTCTAATGAAATAAACATAAGTATTAACTCATAAACTTGTGTGTACTTGCATTGAATAAGTATGTTGACCTCAGTTCTCTTTAGCGGGTAGGTACAGTTACCCTTGAGGTAGAAGGAAGCCTGACACCAGCCAGCCTCGACACCCTTGTAGAAGTGCTACTGTGGGAACGCTCTCTCACTACAGCAGCCGGACATCACCCTGTCATCTACCGAATGAAGGTACAGTACAGCACTCCCCCACTGCTATTACACTCACTTTGCTCTGTTAGCTATTACCATTGCCATGATGATGATGATGATGATGATGATGATGACAATGACCCATCACTATCATCATTGTCTAGAGTCAGCTACAGTATATCGTGTTGTAGTATTCACAAGCTGGTCATCCTGTTTGAATCTTCACCAACACTTGATTTGTTTTTAAAAGAATAATGATGATTCCTGCAAATAAATTAAAGTAACAACTAAATCAAAGAAATTATCAGAAATTACAATAAGATAAAAAGATAAAAATTTAATATTAATATTGTATGTGAATGATGCAAATTTTTAATGTTGAGTAAGAATAGTTTTTTATCATCTCTTGATATAATAGGGTAATGATGACTGCTCTCAGTATTAGTGTGAAGTATGTAGATTTGTAACAGTTAGTAGGAATTGTTCAGTGAAGGAATCTTGTATACTTCAATGTATCAGTTCATGTATTTTTATTATTCCCTTATATGATAGAAAATATGCATTTTTTGCAGGGGATCCTGTCAGTAGTGGGTGAAGATCGCAGGATGATGATACAAGCAGTACAGGAGCTGTATGAAGCAGAGCCTGTTGATCCATGGCCACTACACTGCTCTAGATCATGCAAGTTTGTGTTTATTGGTGAGTGTTTTGTTTGTATGTGTGTGTGTGTGTTGTTATTCATAATGAGAATCACATACTGAAATTGTCATTATCTATTATCCTTCCTCAAAGAAAACTTGAAAATTACCATAATCTTATCTGTGTTAGATTGTGACTTTTTACACATTTCACATCCTGCCCTCTCATTTAACTAACACGGGAAAATCTTCAGCCACCAGAATAATGCTTAAACTCGTGCTTGCCAAATAACAAGCAAGGATGTTACCTCTAAAAAAAATTGTGTATGTATATGTGTGTGTGTGTGTGTGTGTGAGTGTTCATTTTTGGCCTTAAGGTATCAAGCTAAGTAAATCTTAAAGAAGATTTGCTATTTCTTTAATCTCCAGCAAGTATTGTGTTTTCAGAATGATTTTTTGTCTCTTGCACAATAATTGCCATGCACTGATATTGATGATCTTTTCTTGTTAACAGGGGAGCATCTGGAGCCAGCTAGTCTGCAGCAGTTCCTTCAATCTCTGATGGTGGAGGGGCCCACTGGAGTGCCTTAAAGAGAGATGCTGTGATGTGTTGTTTGATTTATCTTCCTTTGCTGCCTAATCTCTACTACTAAAAAATAATTCACTACTAATATATGTATGTGTGTGTGCACATAAGAAGGTTTGTTGTGCTGCTTTAGTGTGTTTTATGTGTAACTATCCACAACCTTGAGATTCATGTGTACATACTTTATGACTGCCAACTCTTCTCAGTTCTCAAAGAGAAATTAACTTTGATACAGTTCCATCTCGATGCAATTACTATCTATGATTTCATTTTATGTATGAGACAGACGATACAGGAACACAAAGAGAGGGAGAGAAAAGTTAACTAATCTGCCAAAAGAAAAGGGTAAGGACGATTTTCAAAACAGCCAGTTTAGTTTGGGTTCAAGTTATAAGAAATGGGAAAAATAGTAACAGATTGGAAATTAGAGTTTACACAAAAGAAGGATAAAAGAATTGGGATACCAGATAGCTTTTGCATCAGTGAGAGGGACAACATAACGGGTAAAAAGTCATGTGCAGCAAGGCTGTGAGATGGGGCAAGTATGGAAATAATTATTAAAGGTACCAACTAGTAAAACAATGTGGTGGAGTGAGACTATAGTAATTTACAGGAAGGAGTTAATGGAAAAAAACATTTTGACTCTACCTTGCTTGGTAAGACTGAATTTTATCCCACAATATAAAGGCAAAAAATGTTCCTTTAGATTTAGCTTCTCTGAACAATAGGAAAACTAGTGTACTCAACACAGAAAATGTAACCAAAATAGAAGCTATTTCAAGAAGAGGTGACATGCAAAATTTCAAATACAGTACGCGTTTCATTTTGGTCAGAGAGAACGAACTGTTTGCCCATCAATGGATACAAACAAGCATAGACAAGCCTCAATCTAGTAAGCAACAAGCGAGGAAATCACCACTTACTTAAAAAGTAGGGAAACAAGAAAGCTGTTAGACTTACACATGACAATTCTTTATGAACAGGGTGTGTGTGTGTGTGTGTGAGATTCCTCAAGGTAGTCTGAACATGTAATGAGTGCATCTCAGAATGAGAAGATTGTACAGCATACAGTAGCTGATTATGGCTGTCATTAACTCTAACATGAATATAATCATGCTGGTTAGTTAGTTTTTTTTTGTTTGTTTTTTTTTTTTTCATAGAGAAAATAAAAATTTAAAATTCGAATAGTTGCCTATTTCATACTGATTCCAGATCGTTACAATATTTACGTATATAATGAACAACAAGTTTAATAGAAAGAAATATGTGTATTCAAATCTCTCTCTTTCTCTCGTAGCTTCTTGTTAGTGGGAGTGAACAAAGGCAGGAGACAACAATAACAGGAACCCTCACTTCCCTTGAGGCTTATTTACACTACAACTGATGTTCGAATGTATGAAAGTTAACTTCCTTGAAGGAACAAATTGTGTTGTTAACACGCCATCACATTCTGCATTGTTAGCACCATGAATGAGGCAATTGTATTATGTATTGTTAGTGTCTTGAATGAGGCAATTATTGAGTAATAGCTTCCTGCTGCCAAGTCTTACTGAATAGTTATTAACTATTGCCCACATCTTCCCTCCATATTTGTAAGATTTGGAAAAAAATAAAGATTCGTCATAAAGAAAAAAAATAATAAGAAAAGTAACTACCTATTAGAGTTGGACGATTATGATGTCATAATCATACCGTACGTACTATGTCAGTTTATCTGTGATGAGTGACGAGTGTGCGTGCGAGCTGTGCTGTGCCATCTCTGAAACCTGACTGGATGTCCTGAGGGCTCACGGTGAGCATAGCATTGTTACTTGTCACATTTTGTATGTCACTAGGGATCAGCAGACGTTGTGTGAAGAAAAAGCGCATCCTGCCCACCGGTGTGTCCCGGGGCCACTGGTAATAAGGGGAGTGGCAGACGTGGTGACACCTGCACCTGTCCTTAATGGGGTTCACTTCCGATCAAAACCTCCTGCACTTCCATCCAACGCCGTCCTTCCTAACGATAACTACTTTCACAGCATTATCAAACACTGAATGGCTGAGGGGTGCTATGAACTTGTTATCAATACCTAACCCAGCTGTGACGTCACTGAGTGTTTCATTGTTTACTTCACAATTCAAGGAGGCAGTCACAGCCCACAGCGGCAGCCTATCCTCTAGACAACTCTAATCCTTCACATTAAACTACATGCCTCTAATTCCACACACACCCTTCACTCAACATTATAAACTGCTTGGAATATGCACCCTTCACGAACGTTCCTTCTACCTCTCATAATAAAGTAGGCTACATACAGTTCGTGTTTTCCCCGAAGCTCCACCCTTATGTACTCAGGGAGGGTTGACAGTTAGCATATTACTAATTTGCCTGTTTTCCTGTGGTTTAGTCCTGAGAATTCATTGTTACAGTCATCATAATTATCGTATTCCTCGGGCGTCATGACTGCAGTGTTTTCCTCTCAGCAGCGTGTATGGCTAGGCTTCGGGTTACCATAACTTGACAAAGTGAGCCAACTGTTGGGGGATTTTTCAACTTATCTTATTCTTTGTTGGTTTGTATTTCATTTATGTATTTTTATTTTATCAATTTCATTCTGTCATTTACCTCCTATTTTTCACTTATGCATTTATATATATTTATCCATTTTTGGGGGGAGGAGGGGTTGTGACTACGTTGTTATTTGTTACGTAATGCAAGGACAGGGCATCTACAAACTACAATTAGTGACTCTGCTATTGTTATTTTTGTTGTTGTTGTTGTTGTTACTGTTGTTGTATCTGCTGCTGTTGTGGCGTCTATTTCTGTTTATTATTATCATCATTATTATCACTTATTGATTAATTTGTTTATTGATTGATTGATTGATTTGTATTTATTTATTTATTTATTTATTTATTTATTTTTCCATCGCCTTACTACTAGCAATGTGGCAAGGCAGTACCGGATATCCTTGACAAGCATGTTCGTGGAATAGCGTGTCATATAACATCACTCTTCATTGTTACCCATCAGTACGTACACACATGCGCACCTCTTGTTTCCTTGCTGCTTGAACCTTCCTTTCTCCACACGTAGGAACGAAGAATCATCCTTTTTATCGCCTCTCAATATCACGGCGTTAACGAGATCTGTCTTCCCACGCGAGGTTTTGTCCCCATTGAATCCCTTGAGGCTATTTGGTGTTTTGCTCCATCTGGGGAGGTTGTCTGTAACCCGCGTGTGAGTACTGTGGTGAGCTGTACGAGTAGAGCCTGTCTGTCACTCCTCGAACTAACATGCCATCGATTCTTTGGTTTATTTTTATATATATATATATATTTTTCTGTTTATTTGTTTATTTATTTCTTCTTCTTCTTCTTCTTCTTCTTCTTCTTCTTCTTCTTCTTCTTTCTTGTTACTTTTCTGATTTTTTTTTACTTATTTATGTATTTATTTATTTGTTTGTTTATCTAATTGTTTATTTTATTAAGGTGATCAGTATAGAGAAAGTTATGAAAGAAAATATTCATGCGAAGAAATTAAAGATAAAAATATGATGAATAGATGTGAAAAAAAAATATTCAAGAGAGGTACATGAGCTTGATAGGCTAAGAAGGGTAGGGATCACATCAAATAGACTTATAAAAGGAGACTGGAGGTTACATGGAACACTGGGAGCAGATCTGAGTGGGATGAGGAATGAGGAAGTATCTGATAGTGGCTTGTATTCTGAAACGCTTTGCTCTCTCGCTACCACTACTTTCTAAAGGCTTTAATTGCAGGTACTCGTGTTTTTAATATTTTTTTATAGTTCTTGTGATGGATTAGCAGGATTTCTAGTTTATCATAAGGAAAAAAAATATCTTGAAAACTCGGCTAGGCTTCTCACTTGTGTTTTTAATATTTTTTTGTGGTTCTTGTGATGGATTAGCAAGATTTCTAGTTTATCATAAGGAAAAAAATATCTTGAAAACTCGGCTAGGCTTCTCACTCGTGTTTTTAATATTTCTATGGTTCTTGTGATGGATTAGCAAGATTTCTAGTTTATCATAAGGAAAAAAATATCTTGAAAACTCTTGGGTGAGTGTTTGAGGGCAGACGCAGGAAGGAGAGTAGCATTCAAGAAGCAGTGCGGGAGGATTACTGGAGGAAAGGAGAGGAAAAAGAAGAGAGAAGGAGGAGGGAATGAGGGGTAAGGGTGGGGGTCTTCTTGTGTACCCCGCGGTCTGGGAAAAATTAAGGGGAGTGATCAAACCAATACAGTGTCGGACCTACTGATTGGGCGCGGCTCGGGCTGCTGCTGCCGATGATGATAATAGTACCTCCTCGGGGGTCCACGTTTTGCCAGATTTCTCTTTTCTTTCTTCCTTTTTTTTTCCTTCCCACCGCCCCATGCACGAACTTCACCAAAATTTAACCACCTTCAAGACGGATTTCTTAGCTTAAATTCACGTATAAACCTTATTGAGTGAGAATTATGTGTGTAAAAAAAAAAAAGGAAAAGAAAAAAAAAGTCTATTAACTGAATCGAGGCATGGAGGGAGCCGCCGAATGGGATCATGAGCTTGGCTTTTGTCACCGCTCCCCGCCAACACACTTTATGTCTGTGGCCAGATTGCCGTCCCTTCCCGAACACCTTC
This sequence comes from Callinectes sapidus, assembly GCA_020233015.1. Lineage (NCBI taxonomy): Eukaryota > Metazoa > Arthropoda > Malacostraca > Decapoda > Portunidae > Callinectes > Callinectes sapidus. The sequence continues at coordinate 1,641,498 of CM035200.1, read as the reverse complement.
AGGAAAACCTTCGCGACTCCCCTCAAAAACCACACAAAACCACCGCCACTACTCGTACCACTGAAACACAACACATATACGAAAAACTAACAACTGTAACGATAACTAATGCATTCACTAAACCTGTAAACCCGAAAAGGAGGGAGAAACGTGAACATTAGTGCTCGGGAAAGACATTGGAGTGAGAAGGTTTGATGATGCTCGCCAAAAACCTTAGAGATCCAGACAGTGTTGGAGAAATCTATTCCTTTTCATTAGCGGTTGTCACCATCAATCTCCAGCAGGGGAATTGTGGCTCAGTTTGTGGACGAGTGGGGAGGAGGGGGAGGGTGGGGTGGGGGGTGGGGGAGAAGGCCTCGCATGGGTGTGGGAGGGAAACATTGAGGCGAAGGAAGAAAGCGAGAATGGAAGAAATGTATATGAACAGAAGGAGTAAAGGAAGTAGAAGATAAAGATAGAAATGGAGGAACAAGAGGAGAAGTAGATTGGAGTGGTGCCAGGAAGGGTTAAGAGGAAAGGAGGAGTGTAATGGGTATGTATTGCTTTTAAAATTCTCTCTCTCTCTCTCTCTCTCTCTCTCTCTCTCTCTCTCTCTCTCTCTCTCTCTCTCTCTCTCTCTCTCTCTCTCTCTCTCTCTCTCTCTTCTTCTCTCTCTCTCTCTCTCTCTCTCTCTCTCTCTCTCTCTCTCTCTCTCTCTCTCTCTCGCTGCTTATGTTTCTTGTCGTGTTAGTTTTCGCGTGCTTGGTTTGCTTTGGTTGTAAGGATTCTGTTGTTGCTGTTGTCGTTTTCGCTAATGTTCCTTCTTTTGGAATTTGTTTTCTCTACTCATTCTTCCTCGTATGTTGGTTTGTTGGTGTTTGGCTGTGTCTTCACGATACCATTTATTTACTGTTATGTTTTGAAAATATGTACTTGGTGATGTTTATGCTTGTGTACAATATTTGTTTATATTGTATATTTTGCCTTCAAACACACACGGACGCACTCACTCACTCACTCACTCACTCACTCACTCTCTCACTCACTCGTGTGCGACCAGTCGGTGTCATACAACTGGCTGCGTCAGTAGAGTAAATGGGCAGTTGGTGGATACTTGGTGGTGGGATTGTGAAGCCGAGAACGAAATGCAGCCAGGATTTGCTGAATTGCCGTGAAGCAGCCGGGAAACCCTTCAAATGAGAACAGCTATCGATATGAAATTGAAAATAAGAGGATTATTGTTGAAAAGTGTTTTAGTATAAACTACTTACTGTACCATAATGTGGAATAAATAAATAAAATATTTGAATTTATTAATTTTTTTATTTTTTTTATTTGTTTGTTTTAAACAGACGTGGAATTGGTTTGTTTACTTGGTCACTGAGGAAGCCAGCGGTCCGGCATGTGTGTACCAGAAGGCATCAGGAACACCATGGCCTGGAAGACTGTATAGATTAGGAACGAATCCACAATAATTTCTTCTTTTTTCAAGTATAACAAAATTGAAACTATAGCAATCAATTCGTGAGAGGACTCCATCTTGACTGTTTGTTTTGATGCAGCGGCTAGTGAGCCAGCGGCTGATCTTCACTTTGTGAATGCTATCGAATGAAACTTGCCAGCTGCTCCAGGTGACTGGGAGCAGTCAGGTGGAAAAACAGCTCCGTGTAAACCACCTTTAGTCATATATAGGTCTCCGGTTTGAATTCCAGGTGGGGCAGGCGGCACACGGCTCACTCAGGTTGTTTGATAAATAGATACCTGAAGAAACCTAGCAGAGGTAAAGTGTGGATCCCTCCCCGCATGTTACAGTGGCCTGCATTCCATTGAGGGTTTCCCTTCACAGGCTCAAAGGCCAGTGAGGAGGTGAGCGCTGAGACAAGGCCACCTCTCAAACGTTTTAAATCACACCTGCGCTACTTTTAACAAGTTTTAAGTGAAGTGTCATGGGAAGTATTTCATGGTATTTTTTTTAACGATTCTATCTAGTAACGGATTAACGAGATTTATACATAAATAACTGGAGTAACCTAGCTAATCGTCACTGCCCTTTGAAAACACTCGTATGACAGAGCCAAGCTTTTCTAAAACATTCGCTGTGAATATCACGATTATCGCTCTACTATGATTCACGAGCAAGCACAATTTACGCCGAGGTAAAAAAAAATTCATGCCTCTAATTCTGGCTTTAGAGTTCCATAGACCAAGTCGCAACTTTAAGGCTGTCTTGCGAGTAACAGACTACTAAATATTTGCAGCATTATTATTTATCTCTATATGAACCATTATCTTTTTTAATACATCTTTTTGAAGATAAGAACACTTTTTGCTACTGTGCTATGGTCTCAGTGATACTTTGCAGTACCTCCCGAACTTGATTCCAGACAGCTTCCTGACGG
>CM035200.1:1629375-1634020 GCA_020233015.1 Callinectes sapidus | reverse complement strand
CTCTCTCTCGTTATACTACAGAACGCGTATTCAATAACATAAAATATCAGAAAAATAGAAATTGCAAGAATCCGTTAGGCCTACACGAGGCTGTCTCTCTACGAAACATACTTGCTTATCACCCTCATCCACAGTCAGTATCAACCATAAATGTCTTGACAACCCCCTCAACTTTTTTCTTCATTAACTTCTACAATATCCGCTGGTCTTAGATCCAATTTTCAATCTGCAGAACACACCTCTCTTCTTCTAAACTTCATCTACTTTTTCCTCACCGAAACACATGTGTCTGAATGAGCCTCTTTTTTGTTCCCTCCTTTCTCTCTCCTCAATTTGATTCCAAAGCTGGATGTTGCGTCTAGTACATGTATGTGTGCAACGACTTGACTGGCTCCCGTGCCCTCGTTCTTGAACCCTCCGAGTTTTCCACCATCTGGCTTCGACTCACAAATATATCTGTGTTGCTCACCTCTCCCCTAACTCCTCTGAGTACAGTAAATTCTTTGATTATTTAGCTGCCAAAGTGGAGCACATTCTGTCTCTCCATCCCTTCGCGGAGATCTCCATCCTTGGGGATTCCAGTTTTCACCACCAGCTTTGGCTCTCCTCTCCCTTCACTGACCATCCTAGTGAACCAGCCTTCAACTTAATTTACTATCCTCCATGACTTAGAGCAACTGGTGCAACACCCTTCTCGTATTCCTGACCGTCTTGGAGATATGCTCAACATTCTCGATCTTTTCCTTACCTGTAATCCCTCTGCTTATGCTGTTATCCTATCTTCTCCGTTGAGCTCCTCCGATCTCAATCTCAAATCTGTATCTTGGCCAATTTCTCCTCTCTCTCCTCAGGACTTCCCAAAGAGGAGGTGTCTCTGTACAACGGCCATAGCCCCATGTAATGTATGAAGTACTCTTCGCATGTATTGGGGGGACGGTGTTCCACTAACGCAGTCTTATTAGAGAGGGTGGAATAAAAAAAATATAAAAACATCTTATCAACCCCTCTTTTCTTAGTGACTGTCTTAAGCCTCTTTTTCGCCGGCGTAATGTTGCGTCTCTTATTATCTTCTTTCACTATTTTCATGCTAACTGCTCTTTTGATCTTGCTAACTGCATGCCTCCCCTCTTGGTGAAGCTTCAATACCTCTGTTTGACTGCACCGAGATGAGAGTAATGCTATGGGTGTTGTTGCTGGTGTTACTGGTGGTGTACGTAGACTGGTGGTGTTCAGGTCACTGGTATACGCGTGGGAATTTCAATAAAGGTGAAGGAAGGATGTGGATGTTATATGATTTAAAGTCTCCAGGTTCTATTAGTGAAGATAATGAATAATGATGATGTGTATTTCCATGTATTATAGGATTGATCTCTATGTATGATGATAGTAATTAGCTTTGGACAGTAAATTGGGAGTAAGCTGCATAAGATAGAAGTAATACTACTGTAATATAAAAATCAAGTTTCCAGATTATAGTAATTGCGAAAGTAACAAGTAGTAGAAATTGATGATGTGAATTTCAAGGCATTACTGAAGTGATTGATACGGTAATAATGACGTGTATACTAACCAGTTGCAGTTATTGTTGAGTGACAGTGAGTTACAGAGATAGGCAAAAAGATATAAAAGGGAACATTGCAGCAGTATATGGCCATGTAATGAGAAAAAAGAAAAAAGGATTATGCGGAGAGAAGAATAATGAATATGGAAGTGCAAAGATATGATAAAGAGATGGAGGGACAAGTCGAAAGATAATATGCAAGAAAAGATATGAGAGAAGAGCAGACGAGGGATACAGAAAGATGGAAAAGAATAACGAAGAACAGCGACCCCATAAAAATAGGAAGAAACTGAAGAAGAAGAGAAAGAGAGAGTTATTGCTGCGTGAATTTACTCTTCTCTGCCATGACTTCGCCTTAAGCTTAATTAAATAGTGTGGCACATGATAAATAAGTGTGTAATATCAAATAGTTCCTCTGACATTAAAAGAGTGACCGAGGATTTCAAAATAGATTAGTGATTGTATTAATTTTGTTTTCCGCACTAAATTATTTTACATATACTTCATCTATTTATTTACTTAACAGGAGAAAGAGAGAGATGTTCGTAGGTTGAGTGGATGTGGTGATGGGTTGGTGTTTGTTAGTTAGTGTGTGGTGGTGATGGTGATGAGCGGTGAGAAAGATGATTTTTGTTTCGGTGACGACGGTTGTTCATTGTGGTGATCAAGATTCTATATTCAAACTTTAGATCTTACATGGGATTTAACATAGAGTGTGGTGTGATGTGGTGGAAGTGATATGGTAGTGTGTGGAGTACTGTAGTGTTATCGTGTGGTGTGGTGTGGTGCGATGTGGTGTGGTGTTATTTAGTGCTGCGGTGTGAAGTGGTTTTATGGCGTAGCGTGGTGTATGTTGCATTATATGTTGTGTGTGTGTGTGTGTGTGTGTGTGTGTGTGTGTGTGTGTGTGTGTGTGATGCGTTTTCGAGTTGTGTTGTGTATTGCGGCGTGGTGCGCGCTGTGATGTACTGTGTGGTGTACTCCACATACATATTGTGCGTGTTGCGCGGTGTGATGTTTTGAGGCGTGTGTTGTGTAAGGTGTGGCGCAGTGTGTTTTGTGATGTGGTGCAATGCAAAGTGTTGTATTTTATTGCGCTGTGATGTGGTGTGTTATTGTGTGGAGGATGGTGGGAGTGATGATAGTGGTGATGGTGATCAACAGTGGCAACTGTTTGTATTCTCGATTGTTGTGTAGTGGTGACGGCGGAGACGGAGGCGGCGGCGGCGACGGTACATGCTTGACGAACTTCGGGCCCACAGTCGTGGCGAGGCTGGGCGGCAGGTGCTGCCACCCCCTGCCTTTCGGTGCCACAGGCGGCGGTTACCCTCATGCTATTATCACACCTAATTTTCCCACCGTTCTCCATCCTCCGAGAAAGAATGAAGGGGCGCGGCGCACCCTGCCAGGTATCGCCCTTGCCAGGCAGGGGAGGTATTCCTTCGAAGGACAATCTCTCGTCCTAAGAATCGTGAAGATAATGAGCAGCTGACACTGCCGGAAGTTTATGGTCACTGCATAGGAATTTGTTCCCGCCCATCCTGGGAGGCCCCGCCCCGCCAAAGGCAGTCTCGCTCTCTCAACACCTCCCATTGGCTGAGTGAGCGAGACTCCTCCCAATGAGCGCACGGGACCAGCGGGCGGACGTATTGATTGGATAGTTATGATAGTGAAGGCATGTGTAGCGCAGATTGTACATCTAACGTGGCGCTGAACTCAAACTTTGGCGACAAGAATGAAAATGTGTGTGTACCGGGCACCGGCGCCAGTTGGTAGACAAAGTGCGATAAAACCATTAAGATAATAGGCAGGCGGGCAGTGAGCTCCTGGCCCCCGCATGGGACGGACCCCGGCCGCCTGCTGCTGCCGTCCTGCACTCCTTCAGTTCGTGGCTGCCGAGGCCAGTGAGTGCCGCTGCTGCCTGGGCACTGACGGACTTAAGACGAAAGTTGTGTTGGCAGTGGCGGCGGTGGCGGCGGGGTGAGTGAAGCCCTATCTATGCCTCGCGGAGCCTGAGTGTCGTGACCACCGAAACTATGGCCAGTGACTCTGACCTCGGCGGGGGGCCGCTGGGGGGCAGTGCCGCCGAAGGCTCTCTGGGTCCCCCGACGTTATACCCTCGTGTCGTGTACGATCCGCACCGTCTGTACGACCTGCGGCCTCACCTCAGCCAAACGGACGCTACCAAGTTCCTGACCGACCGACTGTTCGACAAGCCCATGATGGAGCGCTGCATGGAGCGGCCCGTCACTGAGCGCTACCTGACGGACCGACCGTACTCGGACCGTCACTACCTGGACCGATCTTTCCTGGAGCGACTCGGACTAGACCGGCAGGAGCCCGCGGAAAGAACACTTCCGCAAGACATGAGGGAGGGCGGCACGCTGGACCGCTCGGTGCTGGAGCGTTCCCTGCTGGAGAGGTCAGCGCTGGAAAGACAGGTACAGGAGAGGGCACAGGCGGCGCGGGTATTGTTTGACCGCCAGGTACAACAACAACAAGCACAGCTGTCTATCTTAACAGACCACCAGACGCCGTCACCGCCCCCGCTGCCGCTGGACCACTGCCGAGAGGAAGTGCGCCTTGGTGGACCTTCCGACGACTCTTCTGATCACGGTATGATGGTGGACGACGCCACTGGGCTGCAGCACCATCAGGATAACGATGCGGGAGACATGCCGTGCGAGGGAGCAGGGGGAAGCGAACAAGGGGGGGAAGAGACTCCGCCTTTGGGAGAAAGGGAAGTGTCCTTAGGACCCCCTGAAGATTCCACCCACACCAGAGAAGCAGAAAGTTCCTCTCCGCCTTCATTAGTTGGGGAAGGCCGCGAGAAGAGCGAAAAGGGAGGAGAGGAAGATAAAGATGGTGACAAACAGGGCGGGTTGGTGAAGCCTCCGTACTCGTACATCGCGCTCATCACGATGTCCATCCTGCAGGCGCCCAAGAAGCGCGTCACGCTGAGCGAGATCTGTGAGTTCATCATCAACAGGTTCCCTTACTATAAGGCAAAGTTCCCCGCCTGGCAAAACTCCATCCGTCACAACCTGTCGCTCAACGACTGCTTCGTGAAGGTGCCGCGCGAAC
>CM035200.1:1621875-1624375 GCA_020233015.1 Callinectes sapidus | reverse complement strand
TTTCTAACACTTATAAATCCCCCTTTCCTCCCTTCAGTGTTCCGCTTTCTAACACTTATAAATCCCCCTTTCCTCCCTTCAGTGTTCCGCTTTCTAACACTTATAAATCCCCCTTTCCTCCCTTCAGTGTTCCGCTTTCTAACACTTATAAATCCCCCTTTCCTCCCTTCAGTGTTCCGCTTTCTAACACTTATAAATCCCCCTTTCCTCCCTTCAGTGTTCCGCTTTCTAACACTTATAAATCCCCCTTTCCTCCCTTCAGTGTTCCGCTTTCTAACACTTATAAATCCCCTTCCTTCCCTTCACTGTTTCGCTTTCTAACACTTATAAATCCCCTTCCTTCCCTTCAGTGTTCCGCTTTCTAACACTTATAAATCCTCCTTCCCTTCAGTGTTCCGCTTTCTAACACTTATAAATCCTCCTTCCCTTCAGTGTTCCGCTTTCTAACACTTATAGATCCCGCTTCCTTCCCTTCAGTGATCCGCCTTCTAACACTTATAGATCCTTCCTTCCCTTCAGTGTTCCGGTCATGTTCTTTCTGCTGTCTGGGAGAAGAAACACAGCAGGTGAAGTAGAAATAAATGTTGGTTTTGTATGTAAGAGTGAAAAAATGCTCAAGGGCAAAAAAAAGAGATTAAACGAAGAGGCCCACTTCGATGCCAGCCCCCGAACATGTCCCAGAATGTTAGCCAAAAGAATAGAATAACTGTCTAGAAACCTCCGTTATATATCCAAGTCTTAATGTGAAGTAAAAGTTGAATTATAAAAAAAGAAAAAAAATTATGTAAACATTCATATAAACACAATATTTTCTTGCTCAACTTGGTGAAAAAAAGTTTGATTTTATTTATTTTCTTATACTGAAGGGGTTAACGTTTATTATATACTACACCTTAAATATATATAGGATTCCATGCTTGTTTTTATTTATTCATTTGTCTATATATTCAAGGTGTAGTAAATAGTAAATGTTAACCCCTTCAGTACTGGGACACATTTTCATCACGAGTTTTTGGTATGATTGGACGATTTTATTGACGTTAGGAAGACTCTATTGAGGTCAGAAGATTAATAGCTAGAGTCTGTACTGTTATAATCCCCACATGAGTTTCTGAAGCTGTATAAAATCGACATATATTAAGCAGAATAAATATAAAAACGCTTCTCAGAACTGAAGGGGTTAAGCGTGCGGTGTGGTTCGGTATAATTTGTTAACTGATTGTCTGAAGGTACTGGCGCTTATCTTATGTTTGAGGCGGTGTAAAGTGAAGGTGTTTGTTATATCGTGGTTATGGGCCGGTAGTGATAACAATAATGGTGAGTGACGGTGGCAATTGATATTAGACTAACCATAATTATGAAAACAACAACAACAACAACAATAACGGCAACGATGGTGATGTAGTAGTAGTAGTAATAGTGTCATCGTTGTTGTTGTTATTAATGTTGTTGCTGCTGTTCCTACTCTTTCTACTGTTGTTGTTATAGTTGTCGTAATAATAGTGATAAGAATGATAATAATAATGGTAATAATAATAGCAACATGAAATACAGCAGTTTTTGCAAGCCACCTGCTTAACAAACAGTACAGTAATGATTCTGACTCACTGGGCACATGATTTTTTTTTTAGCATAGAATTCACCAACGATATAAAAATACAGTTATGATATTATGACAAGACCTTTTTTTTTTTTTTTGTATCTACGTAAATCAAAATTACCTAAAGAATTAATGAAAATGACGGAGTTGGTGATGAAAGTGTTATGTTGAAGAGGACAATTCAATAATGTGTGTTTTCGATATTAATTTTTGACTTTCCATTGGTGTCTAGCAGTTTTTTTTTTTTTTTTTTCATTTTCATTGATTTATTTTTCTACTTCATCATTGTTTTTTGTTGCTGTTGTTTTTCATTTTCATTTATTTATTTTCCTACTTCATCATTTCTATCGTGAATTTTTCAAGACACTTAGTTGATTGATTGACCGTTATTCAGGAGGCGAGGAAGAGTGGAGTATGTGTTAAGGCAGAGAAGCTGTGAGGGGAAGTGAGTCTTTTCCCCTCTCCTCCTTTATCACCGCTTCTATTCGTCATTTTACTCCTCATCTCCTTTTCCCCCCTCCCGAGATTTCCGCCCCAGCCCTTCCAGAGATGATTTCATAACGCCAGTGCATCTCCCTCACTACCCGCAGTTAATATGAGGTGGTGGCGGTGGTGGTGGCGGTGGTGGTGGCGGCGTTGACAAGCTTAAGAACGATTTATGTGAGGAGTGAATGAGAACAGCACACACACACACACACACACACACACACACACACACACACACACACACACACACACACGAACGAACGAACGAACGCGCGCACACAAATTCAATTCCATTCATTGTTACGCAGTTTTAATAATCAACACATTATTGCATATTTCTCTTGCTGGAATCTCTCTCTCTCTCTCTCTCTCTCTCTCTCTCTCTCTCTCTCTCTCTCTCTCTCTCTCTCTCTC
>CM035200.1:1539441-1551520 GCA_020233015.1 Callinectes sapidus | reverse complement strand
AGGAAAGCGGAGGGGACGGAGGGGAGAGAAAAAAGAAACGGGATGCTGGGAGAGAGAGAGAGAGGGGAGAGGGGAGAGGGGAGATGAGGGGTGGGGGGTGGGGGGATGGGGGGAGGCTAACAAGCGGGGTTGTCAACAGCCGTACACCAAGTCATGCATGTAATTCGCCCATTGGGAAGTGAGGCTTGAGGGGCGGCACGTGTGTGTGTGTGTGTGTGTGTGTGTGTGTGTGATGCTACTGTCCCCCCTCCATATTCTATCCTTTCCTCCTCACTCACTCTTCTTCTTCCTCCTTCAGTTATTCTTTACTCTTCATTTTCTTCTTTTATTTCTTCCGTATTTCTTTTTCTCATCATTTCTATCCTTTGCTGGTACGGAAAATTGGTTTGTTGTTACTATGAAGGAACGATGGTAGTAGTAGTAGTAGTAGTAGCAGCAGTAGTAGTAGTAGTAGTAGTAGTAGTAGTAGTAGTAGTAGTAGTAGTGGTGGTGGTGGTGGTGGTAGTAGTAATTGTTGTTGTTATTGGTAATGATGGTGGTGGTGGTGGTGGTGGTACTGTAGTTGATGGTCACTGTGGTGGTGTTAATGGCGGTGGTGATGATAGTGTTATTGTTATAATCCCTATAATTAATTAGGATTTTGATAATAGTCTCTCTCTCTCTCTCTCTCTCTCTCTCTCTCTCTCTCTCTCTCTCTCTCTCTCTCTCTCTCTTTCTCTCTCTCTCTCTCTCTCTGAATATATTTGTACGCAACAATGTAAATTAAGTCCTGGACGTGGAAAATTGTATTGACTAAGCTGCTGTTCGTCCGTCCGAGGGAGAGAAAAGAGAGAAAAAAAGTGCGGCGGAACAAACATCATTTAGCAATATTTTGGCTGTCCTGCTGAAGAAAAAGGAAGTAAAAAAGCTCATATTATCTGACTCATGACGTCACAGCGGGAGCACCAATAGGATGTCACGCCCCACAGCACCAATGGGAGGACGTGGTTAGCGTGACGTCACCTCAACTAGGAGCAATCAGTGAGCGCAGCAAGTTTTGTGAGCTTAATGAGATTATTCGTGGCAAATAAGGCAGAGAAAATTTGATAAAAACCAGGTTAGTTTAAAATTGACCTGGAAATTCCCTCAGGTGCTGCTCTCCTTCCCTTCCTCTCCCCCCTCCCTCTTCTCCCCTCTTCTCCCCACCGCTCCCTCCCCTTAGCTAAGCCGCGGTTGCCAGACATCGGCTCTTGGTCTAATTTCGTTAATTTTAATAGAGTGGAAAATCTTTTTGTGTTTACGAGCGATGCGGGCAGTCCTCCTCCTCCTCCTCCTCCTCCTCCTCCTCCTCCTCCTCCTCCTCTCTTTTACCCCCATTACCCCCTTCCTCCTTCTCTTAGGCTTCTTGCAGAGTGTGGTCCTTGGGGGGTGAGGGTGGGGGAGGGGGGGGGGAGGGGAGCCGTAATCCTCCAGGGGGTGCACCTCTGGCGGTTTTTAGGCCTGGTGCGGCTCCTCTTCCAGGCCTCACCGTCCATCAGACACGAGAGGCCTTCAGAGTTACCACTTCTGCAGGACACACGCGGAATCCAGGACGCGTAACTCCTTCAGTACTGGAACACGTTTTTACCGTCAGTTTTTTAGGTGTGATTATATACTGGATTTTGTTGACATTAGAAAGGGTCTATGGAGGTTGTAAGATTAATCTGTACTATGTCTGATTAATTAAGTCTGTATTATATTAAGATTAAGATTAAGTCTGTACTATATTAATCGTATATTAATCCTCATAAAATTGACAAATGATAGGCAGAATAAATATGAAAATGCGTCATGTTTTAGAATATACTATGTTTTTTTTTTTTTTTACAATTTTTTTTCTTTTTTTTTTCGTTATGTGAGTAAATGTGATTGGGAAAAGTATTGGCGATTCTCAACACACTCTCAATCCTTTATCTCTTTCTCCGGTAAAGGAACTAACAGCCTGCCTGCCTGGTTATGTATTTCCATCTGCCTATAATTTGAACTCATTGAAGAGGAAGATTTTAAGACATTCACTCCATTCTTTTGGCTAACTCTCAACCCTGTTTGGGGACTGGCATCTCAGTGGGCATGTTTGATCAATCACTTTTATTCCCGGTGGCCAGTTTTCCCTCTTCTACAGAAAAAAAAGTGCAAAATTTATTAAGTCATTTTTTTCTTTAGTGTAATATTGGTTGTTATTGTGTGTAGAGATGTGATCCCCTCTTGTGCAGCCATCACGATTCCTTTCTTATTTTTTCCTTCACTGTAGAGCGTCGTGAGTCTCAAAGAAGTGTCTGATTCCCTCCACACAGCCTTGCACAACGCTCTTCTTTGTTTCCTTCCTTCCTTCCTTTCCTTCTCTGCTCCCTTTCTTTAACTCTTTTATCTCCTTCTTTTATCCTCATCTCCTCTCTCCATTCCTTCCTTTCCTTCTCTTCTTCCCTTTCTTTATCTCCTGTTTTATCCTCACCTCTCTCTCCATTCCTTCCTTTCCTTCTCTTCTTCCCTTTCTTTATCTCCTTTACCTTCGTGTTTCATCCTCACCTCCTCTCTCTCTCCATTCCTTCCTCTCCTTCTTTTCTTCCCTTTCTTCATCTCCTTTACCTCCGTGTTTTATCCTCACCTCCTTTCTCCATCCCTTCCTTTCCTTCTCTTCTACCCTTTCTTTATCTCCTTTACCTCCGTGTTTTATCCTCACCTCCTCTCTCTCCATCCCTTCCTTTCCTTCTCTTCTTCCCTTTCTTTATCTCCTGTTTTATCCTCATCTCCTCTCTCCATTCCTTCCTCTCCTTCTCTTCTTCCCTTTCTTTAACTCCTCCGTGTTTCATCCTCATCTCTCTCTCCATCCCTCCCTCTCCCTGCTCACCCTCCCATCTCTCTCTGCCAGCCTCTTCGCCTCCCCCTCCTTCCCTCCCTTGCCCCCCATCCCCTCCTCGGCCGCCCCCAGCCAGCCTTCCCACGAAAACGCAGTTATCAAACGAGAGAACTTTTGCCTAATGAGATGAGGGTGGAGAGAGCGAGTTGCCGTTAACGTGTAATGCTGCCCTCATTAAAGAGTAATTTTGTTAGTGATGCGGGCAGGAAGAGGAGGAGGAGGAGGAGGAGGAGGAGGAAGACAGGACGGAGGGAGGGAAGAAGGTGCAAGATAAGACGATAATTAGAACGAGGACGAATAAGGAGAGAAGGATGAGTAAGACGGTGACGATGAAGTAAGAGGAAGAGTAAACGAGGAGATGGAAGGAGAACGATGGTGGCGGGAAAAAGCGAAGCACATGGAAGGGGCGTAGAAGGGAGACACGCGGAAAAATGGAGAATGCAGGAGAAGGGAACATCAAGAAGGAAATGTAAAGAGAGGATGAGGGTGGATGGATGGAAGGTAATAGGGAATGCAGTGGTATTGGTGGAAAAAAGCAGAGAGAGAGAGAGAGAGAGAGAGAGAGAGAGAGAGAGAGAGAGAGAGAGAGAGAGAGAGAGAGAGAGAGAGAGAGGGAAATGTTGTAAAGATGTATTATATGAACTATCACATTTAGAAGAGACAAAATAAGATAAGTAAAGGCGAAGTGAACTCGGAAATGAATGGTGAATAGAATAAGAATGTGCAGGGTAGACGAGAGAGAGAGAGAGAGAGAGAGAGAGAGAGAGAGAGAGAGAGAGAGAGAGAGAGAGAGAGAGAGAGAGAGAGAGAGAGAGAGAGAGAGACGAGAGAGAGAGAGAGAGAGAGAGAGAGAGAGAGAGAGAGAGAGAGAGAGAGAGAGAGGCGGTGGTCTTATGAATAAATTAAAGAAAGAATTTGCGTCAAGATAGTGTAATATTTTCACTACTATAATTTCAAACACTCTTCTCAATCCATCATTACTTTCACTACGAATTACTGCCTTTCATTTTCTCATTTTATAACTTTCACATGCAAAAACTCATCAAATCAAAGAAAGTAGAAGTAAAACAGCTCTCTATATCACCCATTCAAAAGACATCAAGAAAAACACGAGGAAATAAGATAAAAAAGCCACTCACATCTTCCCTCATTTTCATACGTTCCTATATAAACTACTGCTTTTCATTTTTTCATATAATAATTCTCACACGCAAAAAACTCATAAAGAAAAAGAATAAAGGAGTGAAACAGCTTCCTACTTTACCCATTCAAAAGACATCAAGAAAAACAAGAGAAAAGTGATTGAAAAAGCCACTCGCAGCTTCCCTTAATTTCATGGTCTTATGTAAACTGAAGAACCAATTTGTATTTTGTATTTGTATTTTGTATGAAGGCAATGGGAAGTGTGGCTAAGAGAGTGTGACTTCAGGTGCCCAAAGAACAGAGGCCGCCTAATGTGCCTTCTGCTGCGCCACATCCACGCCTCCACACCACCTCCACTCCCTATTGCCTCTTCAACACGTCAAGGCTGGCTCACTGTTTTATTATTATTATTATTATTATTATTATTATTATTATTATTATTATTATTATTATTATTACTATTATTATTATTATTGAGTAATTTTACGGTTTTTTTCTTGTAGTTAACGAGTCCTACATAGTGTTATTAATTTAGTTGTTTGTTTATTTTGCTTTGTTTTATAGGGGTGTATCTTTGCCTAAGTCTTTGTGTGTGTGTGTGTGTGTGTGTGTGTGTGTGTGTGTGTGTGTGTGTGTGTGTGTGTGTGTGTGTGTGTGTGTGTGTGCGTGTGTGTAAATATTTTTTCATTGCATGTCTGTCTGTCTGTCCCTAATCTCTCTCTCTCTCTCTCTCTCTCTCTCTCTCTCTCTCTCTCTCTCTCTCTCTCTCTCTCTCTCTCTCTCTCTCTCTCTCTCTCTCTCTCTCTCTCTTTCATAATTGCATCATTGCCAGCTTCATTACGAATACAAATTAGTTTTTAGCCGCCCCCTCCCCGCCCCGCTCCGCCTCGCCCCGCCGTCCCAGCCTCTCCTAATTACCTGCCATAGTTTTTCTACCTCGGCATGATCTGATTAAGACCACACGCCCCTACTGTGCCCCGCCCCTCCCCCCTCCCTCCCCCTTCCCTCTCTCCCCTCCTCCCCTCCCCAACTAGCTAGCAGGAGGAAGGGGGGCTGACGCAGAAATGAATGGGGTAAAAGGAAGAGGAATAAAAGGAGAGATGTAAAGGGAAAGAGAACGAGGGAAAAAGGAAAAAAGAAGAAGTACAAGAATTAAATAGGAATGAGTGATGAAGGTTTGTGAAGGTGGTCATGGTTTTTTTTGTTCAGTGTTTTGTTTTGTTTTGTTTCTTGTGATGTGGTATATTTTATTTTGCTTATGTATTCTTTTATTTTTTTCATTTATTTTTTGTGTATTTGATCATTTCATTTTTTTTTTTTTTTAATATTTACTTACTTATACGTGTTTTCATTTCATTTATTTTTTTTATTCATTTCATTCTCGTTTATTTATCGTATTCATTCATTTTTCTCTTTATTTATTTATTCACTTGATTAATTTTCTGTTACTTCTCGTTTATCTTCAATGGAAATTAATGTGGAGTTTTTTTCATGTATATACACGAAATTCATAAACGTCTGGATTAGATCAAACGAAGGAAAAGATACCCTGATATTTAGCTTGCATTAGTGTGTGATAACGAGACAAGAGCTGCTTTGTAGATGGATAACGTTTGAAGGGTGGGAGGTATATACAGATATTGCTATTTGAAGAGACGAAGAATAAAACATAGATAGATGGATAGATAAATAGAGATAGATGGATAGGCAAATAGATAGATAGATAGATAAATAGATAGGTAAATAGATAGATAAATAAATAGATAGGTAGATAGATAGATAAATAGATAGGTAGATAGGTAGATAGATAGACAGACAGACAAATAGGGAGAGAAAACAAACATTAACGAAAGAATAAATACATAAATACACACACAATACAATTTCAATTCAATTCTTACACACACACACACACACACACACACACACACACACACACACACACACACACACACACACACACACACACACACACACACACACACCACTGAACTAATTATGAAGCAAGCCATCCACACAAGAAATAAATAGTAAATGTTACAGCGTAGGACAGAAGCAACAACAGCAGCAGCAGCAGCAGGAGGAGGAGGAGGGAGAGAGAGAAGGGAAGTGTAAGGTTACGTCTGGTTAAGATTATTAGGTCAAATGAGACACGAGGGGTCAGGTCAGGTCACACTTAGTTTATGGGTTGGAGTGACAGGGAACATAGCTTATAGTTACAGATGGCAGCGTGTGGGAGGGTGACATGACAAGAAGGCATTGCAGGAGGGAGAGGAGTATGAGGACACTGATGATGAAATAGTGAAGTAGAAAACGGAAGTCAGAGGAGAGAGAGAGAGAGAGAGAGAGAGAGAGAGAGAAGGTTAATAAGGAGAATGAATTGAAAGAAAAAGAAGGAATAAATAATAGAGAACTTGTTTATTTCAGTGCGGCGATAAAGGGTGATAATAATGAACGAAAGAAAGTGCATGGGAATAGAAAAATGCATTGAAAATTTCCAAAGAGCGCAAAATAAAGGAAAGCAAGTAATTAAAGTATAACAAATGAAGAAGTAAGAGAGAAAAATATAAGGAAGAACAAAGAGGAAAACAAAGCAAAGGAAAGCAAGTCATGAAAGAACTACAAGTAAAGAAACAAAAGAAAAATGTAAAGAAAAAAAACAAAGAGTAAAATAAAAACAAAGGAAAGCAAGTAATGGAAGTATAACAAAACAAAAATAAAAAACCAAAAAAGAACAAAATAAAATAAAAAAACTGAATAACAAAAGAGGGAAAAAAAAAAAACATCCTAACATAACAAACACAACGGAGGAAATTAGGAAACACACATACACACACACACACACACACACACACACACACACACACACACACAGAAGTAGTCACCCATACCATTGATCTTTGTCACCCCATCACCCCTTAAAGATCCCATTGCTTCCCTTGACCTTTTCACACGTGGGGGAGGGGAAAGGGGGAGAAGGGAGGGGAACGATGGGGAGACATAACATTCCCTCGCTGTGTGTAATCTTCCTTGGACCGTTTGTGGCACGTCCATATTTAGCTTCCTTAACACGCCCTCCTCTTCCTCCTCCTCCTCCTCCTCCTCCTCCTCCTCTTCCTCGGTAGACTCTTCTTTCTTCTTTTAATCCCTTCAGTACTGGAACACATTTTTTACCTTTAGTTTTGGGTGTAATTAGACGATTTTATTGACAGGGAGGGTCTATGGAGGTCAGAAGATTAGTGGCCAGAGTCTGTACTATTTTTAATCTTTAGTTGAGTTTTTTGTGTTTAAAATCGAGAAATAATAAGCATAATGAATAATGAATGAATGCGTTCCAGTACTGAAGGGGTTAATCCCACTTTATTTTATTTTTGGCCGTATTCCACTCTTACATATGAAAAAAAGGAAGAAAAATTGTAAGTGTGTAAATTATGGCTAAATCAAAGGTATTTTTTTCATTTTCTTTGTTTTTCTTTCATTTTGTTCACCTTTTTTTAATGTCTTTCGCTTTTTATTAATTGTTTGTTTGTGTCTGTGTGCTTTTTTTTTCTATGACCATTTATCTTTCTTTCTTTTTCCAGTTCATCTTGTTTGCTTTCGCGTGTGTGTTTTTTGTGTACAGTTGTATTTCCATCCATCTTATTTGGCGTTTGTTTCACCGTCTTCACCTCCCTCCCTGACCCCCCTCCCTCCCTCCCTCCCTAGTTCCCTCCCTCCCTAGATCCCTCCCTCCTTCCCTCTCTCGCTCCTGGAGAAGTCGTTGTCAGCCACTGTGTCCTTCTGCGCCTAGGTCAGTGGGTTTGTTTAGGGTCAAGAAAGAGAGTGATGGGCGGGACTGGCGGGCACTGTTGAGGTGAAGGAACGCTGGGGAGCTGCTGGGTGCTGCCTTCAAGGGGACTGACTGGTGGCTGGTGGTGACTGGGAGATGGGAATAGGGAGGATATAAATGGGGGTGGTTTTTTTTTATATTAGAGGGAAAAAACTGGTCAATGACAACTAAAATGATTAAACAAAGAGGTCTATTTATATGCCAGAGCCCGTAATTTAGGTTCTTAAAGTGCATCTTGGTTTGAAGGGAACTGATTTAAAGGGAGGGTTGGTGACTGCGAGCTGGGAATAAGGAGAATATAAATGGGTTTTTTGTTTTATATATATTAGAGGGAAAAAACTGATCAATGGCAACTAAAGTGATAAAAAAAGAGGTCCATTTAAATGTCAGGGTCGTATTAACTGAAATTCTTGAGTGTATAACTTTTTCTTGGGTGAAGTTCTGGTCTTAAAATGCATCTTAACCTTGGCTTGAAGGGAATTAACTTGAAGGAAGGGTTAGTGAGATGGGAATGAGGATATGAATGAGAGTTTTTTTATATATAAGAGGGGAAAAAATTATCAATGGCAACTAAAACGATTAAACAAAGAGAACTAGCTGGTGACTGGATGGTGACGGGCTGGGAAGGGAATAAGGAGGATATGGTGGTGACTGACTGGTGACGGGCTGGGAAGGGAATAAGGAGAATATGGTGGTAACTAACTGGTGACTGGGTGGAAAGGGAGTAAGGAGCAACATATAGTGATGACTGACTGGTGACTGGCTGGAAAGGCAATAAGGAGCAACATATAGTGATGACTGGTTGGTGACTGGGTGGAAAAGGAATAAAAAGCAACATATAGTGGTGACTGACTGGTGACTGACTGGAAAGGGAAAAAAAAGCAACATACAGTGGTGATTGACTGGTGACTGACAGGGAAGGAAGTAAGAAGTAGAATATAATGGTGACTGGCTGGAAAGGGAGTAAGTAGTAGGATATGGCAGTGACTTGTGGCTTGATAGGACATTTGGTACTAAGAGGAAGTGCTGGGGGCGTTAGAGCTGCTAATAGGAGAGTACTTATGTGTGTGTGTGTGTGTGTGTGTGTGTGTGTGTGTGTGTGTGTGTGGAAAGTAAAGCGGCCTAAAGTTCAAAGTCTCTCTCTCTCTCTCTCTCTCTCTCTCTCTCTCTCTCTCTCTCTCTCTCTCTCTCTCTCTCTCTCTCTCTCTCTCTCTCCCCCTCCCTCCCTCTTTCACTCATACAAGCATTCATTTCCCATTTCACTCACTCACTCACTCATTCCTTCATTCAACCTCAAACATATTTCTTTCTTTATTTCTTTATTTTATTTCTGTCTTTATTTCTTGGTGTGTGGAAGTGTCCTGAGTGAGAAAGTGTTTACGTTGGAGCAGTATCAATGTTCTTGACGGCACTTCCGGTGGTGTAACGTGACCCGTCTCGGTTGGTCACTAAACACAGGATTACGAGGGGTGAGGGGCGAGGGGAAGGGAGGGGTGAGGGAGGGGTGAGGGGCGAGGGGTGAGGGGCGAGAGGGGAGCCACAGGGAGGGACAAGGAGAAGGGCGCCACGGGGGGAACAGAGAAGGGAAATGTCGAGGGGAAGCGAGAAAGGGGAAAATAAGTGAGTGAGAGAGAAAAAAAATCAGAAAGAGGGTTGTATGGGGAGAGTGAGAAGTGGACGGGTGGTGTATGAGGATACGGATACAAAGCGCTCTCTCTCTCTCTCTCTCTCTCTCTCTCTCTCTCTCTCTCTCTCTCTCTCTCTCTCTCCCATGCTACGGTATTTGCATACATATTATATAAATGTTGTTACGTATACACAAAACATAAAAGTTAAACAGATAAGACTAGAATAATAGAGTAGTGGTGGTGGTGTACATGTACCATGGGGGGGGGGCACATGTACGTATTTTGTTCCGCTACACACTGGTTTGTGACCCAGTGTGGCTCCACACCAGGAACCGTCACACACAGGCATGTCACCTCTGCGAAAATAACAATTACAGCCAAAATATTCACCTGACCTTCGTAATGACTTGCACAATGCTCAGATGAACTTCGCTGTGGAACACTTCAAGAGGAATTGATGTTCTGCGTTTTGCTTCCTTTTATTTAAAAAAAATAGAAATTATTTTCTTTGTGTCACTTCAAGAGGCAAGTATCAAAAGGAACCACTTTGCTTTGATTTAGGCTGAACCTGAGAGAGAGACGCCAATATGGTAAGGGATATCAAGTGATGGAGGCGGCTCATCAAAACAATGGCCTCGTTTACAAATGAGACAGTAAGACTAATGAAGATATAAAAAATAATAAGTTTTTCGCCATGTAACTTTTGTCACCCTAATCAGTAGGATCTGCTCCTCTTATCTGTAACTTGTCAGGTCAGTGTATCTCTGTCCCCCCCATCCCCCCCTCTGCCTCTTGGCGGCCCTTCATTTCCTTCTCGCCAACACTACAGTTGCTTCCGCTCCAGCGTGTTCTCCATTGCAGACATCAGTCTCCAGGCAGCGGGTCACTCACCTTCCCTCTGTCACCGTCTGGTGTTCACTTTCTGACCCCGTCTCGCATCTCATTACAGAGCGGGCGGCATAATAACCATGATGCTATTGTCCAGAGTCACTCGTGGCATGCACTGCGGTGCATGTGTCTGGGCCCATTAACTGCGAGGGACGCAAGATGCGTAAACACTGAGTGCCTCGAGACGCGACCTTACTGTGCGGCACGCCACGTCCCCGCCATGCAGAAGGTGTGTGGCGAGACCTTGCGTCCTGCAGCTCTGCACTCAGTAGAGCAAACACTCACCATGTGTTAGTCTTCTCGGCAATCATATGAGCTTCTCTTCTTGTCTCTTTTAAAGTGATCTGCATAAGACACTGACGCGGCTCACTCCCTCTTTCTCAAGTACCGCCCACTCCGCCCACCTTGATGCATTAACTGTTCTCTCTCTCTCTTATTGAGGTTGTCTGGTGTGTTGATTCTTTATTTGAACGATGACTTACTCAATGCTCGATGTGTGCAGTGACGATGCTTGTACTATTACAGCGGCGTAGAGAAGAGTATGTTATGATAAAGGTGGTGTGTCACCAACAAGGCAGAAACTCGTAACGAAAAGGAACGCTAACACACACACACACACACACACACACACACACACACACACACACACACACACACACACACACACACACACACACACACACACCTATACATACGTGCACGTTCTTGCATATAAACATCATCTTATAAGAATAATGAAAAGAACACGAGTTAAGCAAAAGAATAAATAGATAGACAGATAAATTGATAAACTCTTCGAATCTAAAGAAGGCAAGAAACTGAGACGCGAGTGAAGGAGCGAAGAATGATTGAATATTGAACGAAATGGAGCGGAAACACTTGGATCACTCTCACTCATTTCATTCACACGTCTGCTGGGGGTTTGTTGGTGCCCGGAGCTGCCCTTCTTCCCTTCAGGTGTGTGTGTGTGTGTGTGTGTGTGTCCGCCACGTGCCGCGCCCCTGACCCCTTTGCCCCGTCCATGTACGTGCGTGTTAAGGTTATCTGTGCACGTGCCTCCTCCACCACGTGCTTCCCCTCCTCCCTCTTCTCTCACTCTCCCCCCCCCTCCCTCTCTCTCTCTCTCTCTCTCTCTCTCTCTCTCTCTCTCTCTCTCTCTCTCTCTCTCTCGCTCTCTCTCTCTCTCTCTCTCTCTCTCTCTCTCTCTCTCTCTCTCTCTCTCTCTCTCTCTCTCTCTCTCTCTCTCTTGTCTCGTAATACTGCTCGAAATTTCTTCTTCTAACATGATTTGGGACTGGAAAGTGAGGAGGACAAAGAATAAGAAAGAGGAAAGGAGAGAGAGAGAGAGAGAGAGAGAGAGAGAGAGAGAGAGAGAGAGAGAGAGAGAGAGAGAGAGAGAGAGAGAGAGAGAGAGAGAGAGAGATCAGAAATTCGTCTAAGGAAGAGTTATAGACTAAAGTATCTCTATTTATACGGTCACTTGTATCATTCCTGTGACGAGTTCAGTAGTAGTGAGTTGGCGAGGAACACAGCCAATCACTAAGCAAAATTTGACATTGGGTTGGTGGGTGAGTCAGTCTTGTTAACAGTTTTAGTCTTTTATTTATGGTCTCTTCGTCAGTGTCAGTGATTTATATGTTATGAAGTGGTTTGCTCCTTGATATCTGAGGAGGAGGAGGGGGAGGAGGAGGAGGAGGAGGAGGAGGAGGAGGAGGA
>CM035200.1:1390491-1403796 GCA_020233015.1 Callinectes sapidus | reverse complement strand
TCCAGAACTCTCTCTCTCTCTCTCTCTCTCTCTCTCTCTCTCTCTCTCTCTCTCTCTCTCTCTCTCTCTCTCTCTCTCTCTCTCTCTCTCTCTCTCCCTTCACTCATACTTCCCTCCCTCCATTCTTCATAGTCACTCCTCGCATTTTACCATGTTCTTCTCTCTCCTCCGCCCCTCTCTTTGCGCCTCAGTTCTCTCTCTCTCTCTCTCTCTCTCTCTCTCTCTCTCTCTCTCTCTCTCTCTCTCTCTCTCTCTCTCTCTCTCTGTGGAAAAATTAAACAGAAATACCTACAGGGAAAATAACGGAAGGGAAAGAAGACAAGCAAAGAGAAGGGCGAGAGGAACATGGAGGAAATACTAATAGAAACTGAAAGAGAGAGAGAGAGAGAGAGAGAGAGAGAGGGGGGTGCGTTGCTGTCTCAAATATTTCCTCTGGACGCTCGCTGCTTCATTGAGGGGAGATAATATTGCTCTAAATCCGACGATCAAGACGCCTGCTCACGACTCGGGCCGGCGCTGGTATGCCCAGAATGACAAATATAGTCCCGACGGCGCGTAAGCAAGACACAATCACCTAGTTTATGAAAGAACAGACTTGGCTTCCATTGTTGGCGTGCGACTCCCTTCCTTCCCTCCTCCTTCCCTCCTTCCCTCCCTCCGCCCCATGAAGATTTTTGTCTCCACTTTTCTTTCTTTTGTGTAGTGGAAGGTGGGTGGCACTGGTGGTGGTGGTGGTGCGGGGGAGGGGGGGGAGGGTTGAGGGTTCTGGCCCCGTATTAACAGAGTCTTATGTATGTAACTTTTTTTTCTTTGACAAATTTATGGTCTTAGAAATCCATCTTAACCTCCTTAACTCGTAAATGTGAAACTGCTGATGAGATAATGGCTAAAGTACATCAATTTTAGGAGATTAAGATGGATTTTAAGTCTAGAAGTTCGTTTAAGAAAGAGTTACTTAAGAATCCGAGTTAATACGGGCCCTGGGCATATGTTAGTCATCATCAGTGCCTGTAGGAGGAGTGTGCGAGGCTGTGGAAGGTGTGAGGGGTATGTATGTGTAGGTGGTGACAGCCCTACATTTTTCAGGAAGCGTGGCGTGGAGGCGTGGGAGGGTCACAGCGGTGCTCTGAATCGTGTTGTGTTGGGAGAGGATCGAAGTCTGTATGTGAGGTGCCGGAGGGAGGGTCACGCTGTCCAGTTGTCGCGTAAAACGTAATGAAGCTGAAGTAGAGGCGACGGAACCTTTGGACAACCCCGCCACTCTCCCCCCCTCCTCTCTCCCTCTCTCCCTCTCACTCTCTCACTCTCCCCGGAGATCCTATTGTTTGGCGGACGGGCACGCGGACCCCCGTCAGGTATGCGGTAGAAAGAGGAAGAGGAGGAGGAGGAGGAGGAGGAGGAAGAGGAGGAGGATAATAGCGGCCGTCATGTCTCTAGGAAGCTCACACACACACCACACATCACACCCGCCCTTCCTTACTACCATCACTTCACCTCATCTCACCTCACCTCACCCTCACTCACCTCCGTCCCTGCAGGTTCTTCTCCCCCTCCCCCCCCCAACACCCTCTCCCTCTCTCTCCCTCCCTCCCTCACCCGCGACACCAGCCAACCTTACCATTTCAATATTTGTGTATCCAGACCCGCTGAAGAAAAGGGTGCAAACTTAAAATTGGAAACTGCGCCCGGGTGTGAAGTCCTGCCGCCCCCTCTCCCTCTCTCACTCTCTCTCTCTCCCTCTCTCTCTCTCTCTCTCCCACCCCTTGGCCTGGAGCAGCGGGGCGGGCAGATTTGGCGTCGCTCGAGGTATGTCTAATATTGGGATTCCAGGCTGGCGTGTGGAATGCAATATCATAAATGGACGATTGGACACCACTCACACCGACGTTGCTCCAGTTATTGTAATCTGGGTCTCGCCTCCAACATCCCTCTCTCTCTCCCTCTCTCCCTCTCCCTCTCACTCTCTCTCTTACCCCTTACCCCTATCCCTTCATCCTGCCCCCCCCCATACCTTCTTCCCCTCTTCTCTGTTAGTCTCCCTTCCATCACCCTGCCACCCCTTTCCTGTTCTCCCCTTTTCCTCGCTCCCTCTCCTCACCCTTTCTTTCTTCTCGCTCTTGGTTTTCTTCCTCCTTCCCTCATCTTGTATTCCTTCGTTCCTTCTTCTCCTTCTCTCCTCCCACTTGGCGTGTTTGTGAGGCGTGGGAGAGCTTTGTGTGTGTGTGTGTGTGTGTGTGTGTGTGTGTGTGTGTGTGTGTGTGTGTGTGTGTGTGTGTGCGTGTTAGCCTCTGAAAAAATAACAAATATAAGAAAGTCAGTCAATGAAGACGGAATACAAATTTGGAAATAAGCTCTCTCTCTCTCTCTCTCTCTCTCTCTCTCTCTCTCTCTCTCTCTCTCTCTCTCTCTCTCTCTCTCTCTCTCTCTCTCTCTCTCTCTCTCATAGGGATGGACTGCGAGAGGGACATTCCCAGCCAGCACTGAGTGAGAGGAAGTGAGAGAAAAATACACCTCCCCTTAGCTATTTTATTGTGGATGACGTCCATTAGAGAAAGGGAAAGGAGGGGAAAGGAACGGCTGGGAGAGGGAGGGAGAGAGAAGAGGGAGGAGGAGGAGGGGAGGGAGGGAGGGAGAGAAGAGGGGAGGAGGGGAGGGGGACAAAGGAAAGATAAAGAACAAATATTGGATAGTGAAGAGGAGGAGGAGGAGGAGGAGGAGGAGGAGAGGACAGACGAACGAATAGAAAATACGATACATGTGTTCAAGAGAGAGAAAGAGATAGAGAGAGAGAGGGGGGGAGGAGGTGAGGGGGGCAGTGATGAAGGGTGTGAAATAATACTAGAATGACGTACAGAAAAGTAAGAAGGAACTGCGACAAGTTAGAAAACAAAAACAAAAAAAGAAAAGGAAGGAAAGGAAAGGGGATCAGAGGAGACGAGTTTCAAAAAAAAAAAATGAAGAGCCTGGAGGAGAGAGAGAGAGAGAGAGAGAGAGAGAGAGAGAGAGGGGGGGGGGAGGAAGGGGGGGGGGAGCATGACCAATCGTCGTGTCCCTCACACATTCATAGCAGCAAGAAACTGTTCCCAACAAAACCTCAATTATTCCCCCACCTTAGCCCGGACGTTCCACTGCTCTCCGTCCCTCTTCGTTCCTCCTCCTCCCCCTTCCCTTCCCTCCCCTTCCTCCACGCTCCCTCCCTGCACACCCTCAGCCAAATGATACACTCACACTTCCCCCGTAAGAGAGTGTCGTGTCGCTCACAACACACACTGTCACTCTTGATGGAACACTTCGTAAATTGGCAGAGAAAATGTCGGCGTTTGATCATATCGTTTCTTGGCGCTTCATTGGATCGTGTGTGTGTGTGTGTGTGTGTGTGTGTGTGTGTGTGTGTGTGTGTCCCTCTCCGGTCCGCCAGTCGGTCCACACGCGGCTCATCCTCACAGATCCTCAGCTGCCGCGGTCCTCATAATGACGTAATAAATGTATACCTTATTAAGTGTGGAGGGCGCCATGAAAGGAAGGTGTGTCGGGCAAGCCTCCTCATTCCCTCCCTCTCTCCCTCCCTCCCTTTTCATTCTCCCTCTCGACTACCTGCTTCTTCCCGCTTTCTGTATCTCCCCCTCTGTTACTACCGCCCTCCTCCTCCTCCTCCTCCTCCTCCTCCTCCTCCTCCTCTCGTCTCCATTTTCTACGATGTCACACGCGTTTATCAAATTAGGTAAACGAGAATTTGATGGTGACATGATGGATCTACGAGACTTTAAAACGTTGATGTTCTGAAGAATTAACACGCGGAGAGGCTGGAAACACATTCTAGTTTTGGTGGAGTTCATAGGTGGTTTTCTTTTTTGTAGGCGTGTGTAGTGTTTGAGATTCGTTCTTTGGCTGCTTCACTAGTCCCGTCTTGTTTAGTGTTTGTGAGTCGTTTTCAGTGTGTGTGTGTGTGTGTGTGTGTGTGTGTGTGTGTGTGTGTGTGTGTGTGTAGTGCGGTGAAGCATACAGACATCCAACTGCTGCCGCCAATGAAACCCAAATCACCAGCGGTCGGTCTTCATGCGTAAAGGGAACAGAACGAACCTAAACACTCTCACCCCCTCCGCTCCCACTCGCATCTCAGTTTCATAACCGATTGTGTGGATCATGTTTTCACTGTGACGCAGATGAGCCGCTATTTGCCGTAATATCCAGAAGGAGGAAGGAAAAAAATGGATTTCTAAAAGAGTCTTCCGTTTGGGACTTAACCGCCCGATGATAGACAGGTCAGGCGCGATTGGCCGACCAGAGGGCCTATACCAGCCAGGAGGACAAGCTAACCACCGCCTTCCCCTCAGCGTCCCCAAGGCTCAGGGTGGTGGCGGCGAGGGAGCTGCGTGGGTCCCTGGCGCCCTGTACCCGTAGCATCAATGTTTAAATTGGGCGAGCGTTTTAATTATGTGTGACGACCAATTATTTGCATAATCCAGGATGATCTGAAGACCAGGTGGTGGTGGGCAGCGGCGGGAGGGGCGGGAGGGAAGAGTGGGCTGGAGAAGATGGAGAGGGACGGAGGATTGAGGAAAGGGAGGGACGGAGGGACAGAGGGACGGAGGGACGGAGGGACGGAGGGAGGGAAGAAATTAGTTACGGTGAAAGGAAAATTGTATAGATCGACGAATCAGATACAGAGGATTAGGCGCCGGTGAAGATATCAAGGACTGGCGTGTTAGTGTGACGCGACGCCTGGTGTGTGTGTGTGTGTGTGTGTGTGTGTGTGTGTGTGTGTGTGTGTGTGTGTGTGTGTGCGTGTGTGTGGTGGCTACAAGTATGTCAGGGTTGTGTGGTGCTGATGGTGTTGATCGAGAGAGGTGGAGTGTGGTGGTTTTGATGTTACTTGATGTTCAAAAAGTATGTGTCCATACCAAACACTGTCACTCAAGTCTTTACATTGTGCTTTTGTAAGGAGTAAAACATTAGACATGGCGGGGGAGGCAGTGCTATCATTTTTGTACAATGATGGAGAAAGTAAGGCAGACCAATACAGTTTTGACTTATAAGGGCCAGAACGAAATTTGAGCATTCACTGAGTTGCCCGAAAATATTTAAATAAAAGTATCAGCTTGTGGTTCCCGTTGAAAAAAGGAGAAAACAACTGAAACAACTGAAACAACTTGTATATGCCCACAATGAAGATTTATTTCATTCAGCCTTGTCAGCGTTAGAATAGCAAAACCATGACACGTTTCACTATATTTGTAAAACTTGCGTCGCTAGTATAAAGAGACGCGAACTGCATGCTTGGTGTGTGTACAGAGTTAATATTGTAGAAAGACATGAATAACTGAACTGAAGCAAACACTGGGAAATTCAACGCTTGCTTTCATCATCATTGTCTGAACAGCGAACATACAAACATTGTTTTACAGAGAGGAACATCACTTGTATATGAGGTTGGTGATGTTTTGCTGTGTGATCACCTCACTAAACACACACACACACTCTCTCTCTCTCTCTCTCTCTCTCTCTCTCTCTCTCTCTCTCTCTCTCATTGCCATGACAACTTAATTCTGTATTTCACATCAAACGGCACACAGTCTTCGGTTTTATATCTTTATTATCCTTCACACCCACCACGCCGCACTCTAAGCCTCATCACCCACCTTGCGTCTTCATCTTGTAAAGCGTCACCTCTTCCTATAGCCCTTGACACACACACACACACACTCACACACACACACACACACTCACACTTTCCGTAACAGCTCCGTTCTTGTATATTTGGTTCTCAGACACACGCCCAGCCATCTCATTGTCACACTCCTAACCACACCACATCTGTTTAATCATTTTTACGCTTTTCTGTCATATTTTTTATCATTTATTTATTCAATGTCGACTTTTTACGGCAGTTTATGGGTGGATGTTTAATCTCCTCTCGGACCGTGGCCAGGATTCGAACCCGTGCACTTGGGGATCTCTCGGCCCCCAGAGCGCACGTGGTTCCAATGTACTACGCCATATCATGTATTGCTCAGGACAACTAGGTAATTCAGTGACTCATACCAGGCCACAGCGCTCACCACACCATCACTTCCACGCGTCACACTCCCTCCCTGGTCCTCACAATCTCACACCCTGCCTTGGATCTTGGTCATGGAGGCCCACTGCCCATCACACACGCTGTTGAAAGTCATGTCGATCACAGGTTTGCCTCCAAGATCTCCAGGGCCGCGGCATTTGGGTTGGCGGTCCCATATCTTGTCCGGGTTCCTGTGGAGCCACCTGCAGGGGAACCGAAGGCTGCTAAAGGGAAAATGGTGTTGGAGAATGGACATCTCTGCCATTTCTACCACTGTCACGATCAGTGCAGGAAATAGAATAATGATGATCACTAAATGCCGCTACACACATAAGAGGGAGGCTTTAAAATATTTCTCCCTGACTTTCGGCTATTTCTGGTGATCTTTAAGGGGACTGCCAAATTAGTGGGCTTTTTATTTTCATTGTTTTTCTTTCCCCTTGGTCAACTTTGCCCTCTAACATAAAAAAATATAAAAAAACATCACTGTTCTCATTGGTCTTTCTGCATCACAAACACCACTACACCATAACTTTTTTACTGACTCTCTACCGTCTTCTTAATCATCTCCGTTATGACCACACATTTCTCCTTTCATCTTAACCCAAACAACACCAACTGTCCCATTGTCTTACCTGCGCTACCTTTCCAACCCACACCGTCGCATACACACCTGGTTAGATAGAGGATGAAGCAGTCACAGTGCCAGGGGTTCATGGAGAGCTTCACCTGCTCCACCCGCTTCAGATCGTCCAGCAAACCCTCGGGAAGATGCATGAATTTGTTGCTGTCGATCTGCCTACGAGAGGAAGATGACAGGAGATAAGGGCGTGGCGGAATCGTTCTTGTAATAGTGATGATGGTGTAGTAGGAGCAATGGTGGTGGTGATGGTTGTAGTAGTGGTGGAGTGAGGCGTTGTTCATGTGGTAAAGGAAGAGAAGGAAAGGATAAAACAAGAGGAGGCGAAAAAGGACGAGAAATGGGAAAAGTTGACATGGTGTTGTGAGAAATGACTACGGGAAGGATGAAGAGACGGGAGTTAGGAAGTTGGAAGAGCGAGATGACATGCAGGGGATTGGAGAAGAAAGAAAACGAAGAGGGGAGTTAAAGGGGAGATGTACTATAATGTCTTGGAACAGTTTAATGGTGAATATTGGAAACGGTATCAGTATTAAGAAAAAAAAAACACCATGTATACATAGGTACATTCTTAAGGGGTTTTTTTATGATCTTATCCTTTCAGTCACTCAATCCTTTACTCTCCCTCCCACTCACATTCCTCGCGACTCACATACCCAACATTCCCAATAATATTTACACTCCCTCACTTTCATTTCTTCATCCCTATCACACGTTCTCTCACTCCATCACTCCCTAATCTCACTGCACCACTAGCGGACTTTACTTCCATATTCTCAAACACTTCTGCGTCGCCCTTCCAATACATTCAAAAGACTTTACTTGAAATTACTCTTTTTTTCACGTTTTTTATGATTCTTCTGATAGATCCACAAAATTTAAACATCATTTTTAAGAGAAAACCGCTTGGAAATCCGGCAACTCACCTCTGTGGTCTTAAAGAATAGTCGCAGTTAGAGAGCAGAGCGTTTCAGAATACATACCTTAGTATACTTAACCCCTTCAGCACCGGAACGCATTTTTTTACCTTGAGTTTTTGGAATGATTAGGCGGTTTTATTAACATTAAGTTGGGTCTATGGAGGTCAGAAGATTAACGGCCAAAGTTTTCACTGTTTTAATCCCTACATAAGTTTCTGAAGCCATGCAAAATCGCCCAATAGTAACCAGAATTAATATGAAGATGCGTCATTGTACTGAAGGGGTTAAACACGCCTCACACTGCCGAATTATTAGACTCACAGGCGCAGGAGACTCGGGGTGCGGCGGAAGATAGCGTTGGGGAGCAGGTTGAGTAAGTTGTTGTTCAGTAAGAGCCAAGAGAGGTTGTTGAGACCGGAGAAGGCTGCCAGCTCAATCTTCTCGATCTTGTTGGAGAAAAGGTATAGTTTCTGCAGTCGTGGTGTGCCTGTTGTAGTAATGGAAAGGGGAAGAGTTGTAATAGTACCGGAGTGAGATAAGAGGAGGAGGAGCAAGTGAAGTAAGAAATAGAAACCAAATTAAGAGAAATAATGAGAAAGAATGAGAAATAGTAGGAAGGGTCGATAGAAGAAAAGAGAAGAAAAGCGGAAATAAGGATAGGGAAGAAGACAAAGATATAAAGGAAAGGAGGAGTAGGAAGACATTAAGGAAAGAAGAGGAGTAGGAAGACATTAAGGAAAGAAGAGGAGTAGGAAAACATTAAGGAAAGAAGAGGAGTGGGAAGACATTAAGGAAAGAAGAGGAGGATAAAGACATAGGAAAGAGGAGGAGGAAGACATAAGGAAAAGAAGAGGAGGAGGAAGATATAAAGGAAAGAGGAGGAAGCAAAGTTGTTTTTAGCGCGTCAAGTCTTCATAACACTCTCTCTCTCTCTCTCTCTCTCTCTCTCTCTCTCTCTCTCTCTCTCTCTCTCTCTCTCTCACCCACGAAGGTCCTGTTGTTGATTTCTGTGATGAGGTTGCGGCCGAGGAAGAGGGAGCGAAGATTGGCCATGTTGATGAAGTCTCTGTAGGAGATTCTGAGGATGCGATTGGCAGTCATCTCGAGGAAGGTCAGGTGAATGAGGTCGCGAAAGGTGTCTGTCGGGATGGACTCGATCTAGAAACGAAGAGGGAAAAAAGAGAATATTGGGAGATGTTAGAGCTGTGAAGTGATGTGAGTATTAGAGATGAGGGAATGGTGAAGCAGGGAAGTGATATGAGCATTAGAGATGAGAGAATAGTGAAGCAGGAAAGTGATATGAGCATAAGAGAATAGTGAAACAGTGAAGTGATATGAGCGTCAGATGTAAGAGAAAAGTAAAGCATTGAATAGAAAGCAGTTGACTGATATGAGCATTAGAAATCAATAAATAGTGAAGCAGTGAAGTGATATGATGAGCATTAGATATAAGAGAATGGTGAAGCATTAAATAGGAAACAGTGAAGTGATATGAGTATTATAGATGAGAGAATAGGGAGAAAGATAAGTTATAGAATATCATAGATAAGGAGAAAATAAGTACATACAAATAGAAGGACGATAAGATTAGAATAGATAAAGATCAAAATAGAAATCAGGCTTTTTTGTGTTATTGTTCCCCCCCTCCCCCCATCTCATATTAGATCACCAGTAGTTGGTATATACTACATCAGTGGACAAGAGACTAACAAAGATGAACGGACGAGAAAGAAAACAGGAAAAAGAAAACAGTGACAGATACATAGAAAAGGAAACAAAAAACAAGACAAACAAACACAAAAAGGAAAGAAAGTATTAAACAAACAGATGGTGAGAGAACCGACAGAAAAAAAAAATATACAGGGATAAAAGAGAGAGAAAAAAAAAATTAATATCGAGTATGCTTTTCTATTCTTTACCGCATTCCTCAGTTATTCTTTTTTTAGACTAGAGAGGAGAGGAAGCAGTAAGTAGTTGGGGGGGAGGGGGGAGGACGTACGTAGTTGTTATCAAGGTACATCTCCTGAAGGTTGATGAGGTTGTTGAACACTCCGTAGGGCAGCCGTACGAGGGCATTGTGGGACATCTTGAGGGTTTTCAGTTTGGTCAGCTTGTAGAACGTTAGTTGTGAGAGTTCCTGGAGAGAGAGAGAGTGAGAGAGGGAGAGGGGGGGAGAGTTATATAGTTTTTTTAGTATTTTTCCTTCAGATTTCTTTTCTTTCCTTTTAACACACTAAACACACTGCTTTTACTGCTGCTGCTGCTACTACTACTACTACTACTACTACTACTACTACTACTACTACTACTACTACTACTACTACGTCTACTACGTCTACTTCTTCTTCTTCTTCTTCTTCTTCTTCTTCTTCTTCTTCTTCTTCTTCTTCTTCTTCTTCTTCTTCTTCCATTATTGCTACAACTACTACTACTTTTACTACTACTACCACTCCTACTACTACTACTACTACTACTACTTTTACTACTACTACTACTACTACTACTACTACTACTACTACTACTACTACTACTACTACTACTACTACTACTACTACTACTACTACAGCACACCTTGATTCGGTTGTTGGACAGGTTGAGGTCTTCGAGGTTGTTGAGGTCGTGAAATATGGTCTCGTCCAGGGTAGTGATGGCGTTGCTCTCCAAATTGAGGTTGTAAAGGTGATGCAACTTCCGGAAGGCCTGCGCGGGGAGACCTTCCAGCATGTTGAAGGAAAAGTCGCTGCCAGAGAGAGAGAGAGAGAGAGAGATAGAGAGAGAGAGGGGGGGGGTAATTTTAGTCATCAAGTACACACACACACACACACACACACTTACATGGTTCGGAGTGAGCGGGCGTCCTGGAAAATTTCTGGGCTGAGGTACAGTAGACGATTCTTGTGCAGCTTACTGGAAGGAGAGATGGTGGGGTGGGGAGGGGAGGGGGAGGATCGTGAGACCAGCAGAAGTATCATTAATAGTAATACGTAGGTTGAACAATGCCGTTAAACTATTTATATATATTCAGTGTGCCTCGTCATATATTCGGAAAATTCTTTACACACACACACACACACACACACACACACACACACACACACACACACACACACACACACACATACATGTGTCTCAGGTTCTCCAGGTCGTAGAAAAGACTACTTGGCAGCAACTCTAACTGATTCTCGTTCAAATCCCTGGAAAGGAAAGACAAAAAAGTACATTCCAGTAAAAGAAAGGAAACCACTGTAGATCATCAACAATAACGCAGTAACGGCATAGCTTAGCCTTAGTAGATAGAGGCGTTGGGCGTAGAGTTGGAGACGACTGCGCCATACTCACAGCTCCACCAGCTCAGTCAGTTTATTGAAGGAATTCTTGTGCAGAAATTTGAGGCGATTCATCCCCAAGTCTCTGTAAAGCAACATCCACATTACTGTTGTGTTTCACCTTCTCCTTCTTCTCCCATCAATCTAATCCCGTTTTCTCTCCTCGCTGTTTGGTGTGTGTGTGTGTGTCTCCATACTCTTTTCACCTGCACTCCCCACTCCCCTCCCCCCTTACGTTCTCCTCCCAGACACTCACAGACTCCGGGTGTCGATAGGGATCTGCTGTTTGCGCGGCACGTGATCGAGGAGCTCCAGACGCCAGCAGGACACGAACCTGGTCTCCATAGTGCAGGAGCAGGGACCCTCAGCACACATAGACCACCGCTCAGGCCCTGTGTTGATCGGCCACACTAACGGAGAGAGAGAAGGGGGAGGGAGGAGGGGGGAGGTGTTGCTTTAACTCTCGTTGCGATACGATACATTTAACATCAATAGCAATGCATGAGATCTTTATTAACATCTTCGAGAAAGGAAGGCATTATAAGAATACATTTTACGATTTCTAACCAGTTTAAGGATTTTAGGTAGCTATAGAACAAGTATATAACAATGTCTTACAACTATCAGTTATTAAGGAAAGTTGGAGCAAATAGCAGTAAAAATCCCATTCAGGAACAATAAACGTTGATCATCCGTGGCACAGAAACATCTATGCAATGCTGCTCTGTCCTCACCTGGTTGTAGGAGGCTGCTGGTGTCCCTCTTAAGGTCTTCCACTTGTCTGACCAACGCTTCTAGTTTGGACATGCTCGCAAATACCTCCTCCATGGCTTCTGGCTTGATAGTGTGCATCATCTTAGCCATCGTCAGGTCGGTGTGACGTCGCGCCAAGTCAATCGCCTGACATCCATTGAGACCACACAGCCCCGCATCGCCCTCCTCTAGCGCTGTCCCCGCCGCCCACACCACACCAAACACCAACAATTGCGCCCACACTGCCATGGTTTCTACGCTGAGGGGCAAAACAGCAGCGACAGCCCCTCACTGCTCACTACCACCTTCCCCTCCCAAGTGCCGCCCGCTGTGTCTCAGAAGCGGAACTTGGGGCCTTCGACAGGACACGCGATAATTGCTTAATTAACACTCAATGAAAGGTAAGAGGTCAGCTGAAGAGGGAAGCACGTTTTGTTGTGTGTGTGTCTTGTGTGTGTGTGTGTGCGTGTGTGTGTGTGTGTGTGTGTGTGTGTGTGTGTGTGTGTGTGTACGAAGGAAAGAGAGAAAGAGAACAAAGTAAAGTCTGCATTATGTCCAATATTAAAAGAAAAAAGTTAGTAAGTTCAGAAGACCAGTATGTATCTGTGAAAGTAGCAGCGACATCGCCAAGGGATATCTTGAGCCCCACGATAATGAGGCAACCTCCCTCAGCCACCCACTATTGCTATCAACATTTATGCATGGCAATTTACCATCAATACTTCACTTTGATGACATTTTGTGAAGTCCCTCCACATTTTACCCCAGCCCCCCCCTCCTTTTTTTGCCCCCACCCAATAAAAATTTCTTGGCGCCACCATTGAAAGTAGTGTTGTACGACAACGAAATGTGCAGCACTTCCTATGTTTGAGAAAGACTTAATGCTTTTAAGATAATCTAGATAATCAGTGTTAAAGTGTATGGGGGAGGAGGAGGGAGAGAGAAAAAGGAAAGTGTATTATGTCCAATGTTACAAGAAAAAATAGGACATGAATGTCAAGAATTCGGGACAGTATGAACAGTGGGGGAAAAATCTGAGTGTTGATGCATTTGTTAATACAAGAAATGAGAAAGAAAAAAAGCTTCATGGAGGAATTTTGACACTGCATATTCAAGAGAGGAAAATTGCTAAAGGGACAATTGTATAATTACTTGGAGCAAGTGTAGCACGAAATAGGGCAGTATATTAAATTAATAAGAATGTGGAATGCCTAATGGAGTTGAGTGTAGAGGAAGGTTGGGTTGTTCCTTGTGAATAGTATGTAGTACTTCGTTCCAGTAAGAACTGATCCACAGGCTCACTTGGAGGAGGATAAACAGAACTTGCATTATTGATTACATATCTGTGGATACCAAATATTAAAGTGATGGATGGATGCTGTTTTAGTTAATATGATAGAGTATTTGATGTAAACTCATGACAATGTTGCACATATAGATGGAATAGTTGCAGGAATATTAAAATACACAAGTAGTACTCAATGGTTTTATTCTTTCTCAAGGAAAATTACACATGCAATTTATATTGAGCAAAAGTCATGTCATATGTTTGTTTTTGTGTGTGTGTGTGTGCATATATATATATATATATATATATATATATATATA
>CM035200.1:1265214-1275427 GCA_020233015.1 Callinectes sapidus | reverse complement strand
TCAATCCTCTCTCTCTTGCCTTTTTTCCCCTCTTCTCTCTCTCTCTCTCTCTCTCTCTCTCTCTCTCTCTCTCTCTCTCTCTCTCTCTCTCTCTCTCTCTCTCTCTCTCTCTCTCTCTCTCGTTGCCTTTCTCTCAGCTTTGCGAGCAGAAGACTCAGCAGATCAGTGTAGGGGTCAGCGCACATTGCTCCCGGACACAGACACCTTTCATCCGGGAGCGGCGACAGGAGTTACAGATAAAGATAAGATACACAACTGCTGCTGTAAAGCACAATGGAACACTAAACTAAGCAAACTGCAACTCATCGTTCAAGGCTAAACTGATTCTCTCATGTGTATGCATTACCTTCATCAAATTTAATGAATGACTTAATAGCAATATATTTCATTGTTTACCTCACCAAAACAAGAAAAGAAATGGTGAAGAAAACGTGAACTGGTTTTTGTGTCGTTGATTATCAGTCTTAGAATACAATGATACAATATTGCTGAAAGCCAGTAAACAGCGGTGAGTCATACTGTAATAACTGTTTTATATCATGAAATCATATGTCTGAAAAAAGAGGAGTGCAAGCAAACAAATTTTATGCTTAAACACCATGATAGGCAGAAACCACAAAACGGCGCTGTCTGATGCACGATTCATTCTTCGCCCCACCCACCATCCACTCTGATATAATCTGTCACGCTGCAGACTTGCCTCGTCTCTTTCTCCCTCTCTCTCTCTCATCGTCGTCGCATTGGATCCGTCCTACACACCTACGCACACCTGCACCTGTGAGTGAAGGTTTTTTGTTGCTTTGAACTGATCATGAATATCTGCCGTACCTCTGATAACATAAGAAAATAAGGGAAGCTACAAGAGGCCGCTAGACCTATTCGTGGCAGTTCCTATGTAAACACCTCTGCCTATTTCCACCCATCATCTTCGCCCATAAACTTGTCCAATTTTCTTTTAAAGTACCTCAATGTCTGAGCACTAACAATATGATTACTGAGTCTGTTCCACTCAATCAATCGAGCTGATCGAGTGCGAAGAAAGCCATTTTTTTCGACATTTTTTTCCGGATTGTGGATATACTAGAAATGTTTGTTTTTTTTATTCCGTCCAATATTTGTCAAAAAAAATATCCAGAGAGAGAGAGAGAGAGAGAGAGAGAGAGAGAGAATTTGTAGCATGTGTAGGTAGACTACTGCCTTAAAATTAAGAATTTCTTGGATTGTGTTTACAAATATGAATGAGACATTCTGGATACTGATGTAACACACACACTCTCTCCCTCTCTCTCTCTCTCTCTCTCTCTCTCTCTCTCTCTCTCTCTCTCTCTCGCTCTCTCTCTCATATATATATATATATATATATATATACACACACACACACACACACACACACACACACACACACACACACACACACACACACACACACACACACATCTGCGTCTCTTCCTTTATATTCTTGCATCAGCGCAGAGAACCAGTGAAAGTGAAATATAAGAGGATGATAAAGGGAGATGACGACAAATGGAGAGAGAGGGAGAGAGAGAGAGAGAGAGAGAGAGAGAGAGAGAGAGAGAGAGAGAGAGAGAGAGAGAGAGAGAGAGAGAGAGAGAGAGAGAGAGAGAGTTGGGGAGGGGGGGAAACATGATCTTAACAATTGATACGAGAACCTACGTCACTTGCTGCGTAAGAAACACAAGGAAACCGATACATTTCGAACACTTTCTCCGCTGTTCAGACCTTGGTGAAGTGGCTGCAATTCATTGGAGGTTGCGTGTTCACTATTAAAGCCAATTCGAATATATTGCCAAGGATTGCTATTATTACTGTTATACTAATATCTATTCATGCGAGATTCTGCTTAATGTTAGATTAGCGTGGATGATTTAGAGTCGCTTGTTCACTGCTATGGTTATCAGATAAACCATCCAATCTTGAAGGAAGTCAATGACACTGGTTTAACCCTTTCATTGTTATTTCCTTCATCTTTGCTTAATAACTGATCATTCTGCAGTACTTTCACTTGTTCATAGTTACCTAGAATCTATAAACTGGATAGAAATTGTAAAATATACTCTTTTTCATGCATTCTTTTCTCGCAGATGTCATTCACTGCTATTGATGTCGTTAACTGTCTCGTATCGCAGTGAAAGAGTTAAAAGTCTGTTGTTGGTCTGGAGCGTCCTGATGACGTTTTGAATATGGTCCACCAAAAAATACTATGTGATATGAATATTCTGATGTTTTAGCCACCAACAAAAGAATGGTCTTCAAAAGAGATGACATTCTAAGCGTTCAGTAGGTCGTATCTCCAAAAGAAATATTTACCAGCTTTATTTTCCTACATAATCTACCTTGTGAGTGAGACAAAACTTGCTGCCATCTCTGGTCAAGGGCCCAACAAACACACTTACATATTATTTCATACTAGCCCAAAACAAAGAAAAGGAAGGAAAAAGCCCTACAGAAAAACAAACAGCCATCTAAGAAGATAAAGGAAGAAAAATTCACCAGGAAGAGAAAGGCTTAGTGAAGAGTATTAGTCTCAGCAGCACAGGGGGATATCAGAGACACTATGTGACTTAAACATAACTTACAGCCCTCCCATGCACTGCGACCTCAGGAAAGCATGAATGGATCACCCAGTCCTTATGACATATTGAGGCGCGCTGCATCCCACCTCCTGCACCCAATACGTCTTGATCGCCTCCTTACTGCCATTTGATCGATAACAATAACTATAATGGTGAAGGTTAATAGTAATTCCAGTAACAGTAACAGTAATGTAGTATTCGTGTTGAGGAGCATGCGGAAAACAAATCGCAGCTTCAATAGCATATTCGTGACAACATGTTCACTTGGAATATTCTGTCATTGGGAATGTTTTCAAAAGCCACACCAGGAATTCCGTCAGGAGTCACGTGATTCGCTGAGTACTGGGAAAGCTAGAAAGAAAATCAATAATTCCTGATCCTAAATATGATAGGCAAGACAAATGACATTCCTAACTTGAAACTTTCACATGTAGAGTACGAAATTATATCACCATAAAAACAAACGTTTATATAAATATCTTTTTCAGACAAATCTTGCTTGCAGATCAAAAGAAGTCAATCCCATGAAGACTCCGAGGTCAGGACGGGAAATAAGCAAGAAATGGCTGGAATACATATTGAGAGAACACAAGGCAGCCACAGATTCATCTACTCTTCTTCAGGTGGATAACTTCACCGTCAGGAAAGGTAGAGAAAGAGAGGGGAGGGGGAAGGGGGGGGAATTGATACAGATTTTCTACATCATTGCTTTCATCTACAATATACTGTTGTTACTGGAACCTTAATCATTATTTCATCTTAAGTAATATATTAGTATGTATTCCTTATTGATTGATATTTTGTTAATGTTGAATAAAATCTGACAGATTACCATTATAAGAGACCAAACTATTGTAACTGCACTATTACATTTCATAGTTTGTTATGCATGTTGAATGTATAGATGAAAATGGGTAATGACAATTTCATAAACTATACATATACTCTCGCACATGAAAAGCTACTACCAACAAAGAATGTTCTGTACCAGATATCAAATTACCACCCTATGTTTCTATATTATCCACCTTTGGATGTACATTCAAGCCACAATAAAGAATTATTTGCTTGGACACACACACAAGAAAAAGCAAAATTTCTTTTCAAGGCTCAGGAGCTGTAAAAGAGACTGCAGTGTAAAATATGATTTTAAAAAGGTGTGTGTGGCTTCAGCAGTACTTGTCTTACAATGAAAGGGTTAGTTAATCTTGTCTCAATTGCCTCAACAGATTTAGGCGATGGGTACAACTCACAAGTGGTTTTCTTTACTGTGGAAACAACAGAGAAGAATGAAGCTAACTCTCCTGATGTAAAAAACACATACAACCTGGTGGCAAAGCTACTCAATGATGAAGCCGGAAGCCGTGCTTTTGCTACAAAATTCAAAGTCACCTTAAAGGAATATCTGGTATACACAGATCTCATTAACAATTTCAACAAGATGCTTACTGAGAAAGCACCTGAAGAGCCTCTGATCTCCCTCCCAAAGTTGATCTACGGAAAGTGCAAAAACAATGACTTTGTTTTGGTCATGGAAAACTTAGAGAATGCTGGGTATGAAACGAATGACAAGCGGAAAGGGCTCAGTGGTGAACAACTGATGGCTGCTGCAAATAAAATGGCGAGGATTCATGCTTTATCTTATGTTTTCTGCAAGACTTCAGACATCAGTAAATATTCGTGTTTGCCACGTATTGATGAGTACGCGGACATGATTTTTGTAATGATACAAGGAATGCTTGAAAACACCGCAGCATTTCTTAAAAGTTCTAAAGAAACAGAAGAATTAGGCAAGAGGGTTGAATTCAGCATACCCTCTCTTAAGGAAAAAACTTCTAATTACATGACAAACGACCTTTTATTCAAATGCTTAGTCCATGGAGACTTCTGGAATAATAATATGATGTTTAAGTATGCTGACACATCAGATGACAAGAAAATGTTGAAGATGTAATGGTAATTGACTGGGGAAACTGTTCTTGGGGTCTTCCACTGTTTGATCTCCAATATTTGATATACACATCCACCCAACGCTGCGTCAGAAGCGAGTACCTTGACCAAGTACTAAGCCTTTACCACTCCACCTTCACAACACTCACCACCAAATTTGGTTACCCTCTCTCTAATTGGGGCCTCACAGAGCTTAAGGCAGAATGGGAGATGACATATGCAATAGGTTTTCTATTTGGCTGTACACTTGTACAAGGCACTCTGAGCACCACTAACCCCTTTAGTAAACGACAAAATCCTGAACCTTCTATTTTCGACAAGCCGTTCTTCTTTCCAATAAAGGCCTTTGTGGATGCGATTGAAACAGGAATGGCCAATGTGTTTATACCCTTGACACTTACCTCGTATGGAAAGAAGCTTTTCAAAATGATAATGGTAAAGGTAACAAAACCAATCTTTGAGGAACTTGTGTCAGGCAAAAATGAAGCACTGAACACAAGAGTTCTTGACTTGGTTCATGAAGCTGATGAAAAGGGACTCTTCACAAAATGATAAAGTTTTTTGCATTCCAAGCATGAGCCATATTCTACAAAATGTGACCAAAAAATTCAAGTTCATTACACCACAACTCATCAAAGAATGACACCAAATAAGTGAAGGCTCATAGTTACACTCCAGTGGTACTTTTCAAGCTTTAGTCTAAGGTGACAATCACCTCATGAACCTTTAACAGCCATTACGCCAAAACACATTAGTAATGATCAGTAATTTTGCAAACCAAGTATTGTTTAACTGCTACAAATACTAAACAAACCTTTACGTACACATGTCCTATGAAATACACAACAGGAAAAGCAGCATCCAAGATAATGGATATAAAAAAAATAATAATAAATAAAAAAAACACTCATTTAAATTATATATTTCTAAGCTCAATATTTCATAAGAGAATACAGTGAAATATAAACTCCTTCATTATCCCCATCAGTCAAAAACCCAGATGTGGCATCTGGGGAAGATACCTTGGTTTCATCTCCAGCACCTCGGCTCGATACCCAGGGCGTGGCGACACAGCAGCTTCCCTCAGCACAAACTCCACATGCAGTTGTGGATGCTGCTGGCAGTACTACCGTGGCACCAAGACGATCGGGGCGTGTAAGGCACGCACCTGACCGTTGGGATTATTAAGTGGGTTGTTATTATATAAAGTTTATTGGGTGTTTATGTTTCTTCTTAAGGGTGAAGGAATGTAGTATATGTATTATTAGATAGTTATTGTTAAACCTGAACTAGTCTCGATGTGTTGTTATATTCGAACAATGTATTCAATGTAGATTTGAAGCTGGCCCAAAGCTGTGCTCGGGCCTGACGTTCAGCGTCTCGTCAGTTCGCTCGCAGTTGTCTCCCATTACACTTGTCCGCCATACGTCTGTCTGCTTACCCCCAGCCTCGAGCTACAACAATAATATTATTGTGTAATTAATATATTAGTAGAAAACAAGGGGAGTCGCAGCCTACTTCATCGTCTAGAGGCAAATGCCTACTGTGGTCACCAGCATATACGCGACTGCCGAAAAGAATTCTCTCTCTCTCTCTCTCTCTCTCTCTCTCTCTCTCTCTCTCTCTCTCTCTCTCTCATCCAATCAGGACAGTACTACACGCACGGGCGCGCTCGCACACACACACACACACACACACACACAATGATCGGATTATTGTTATTACTATTATCATTATCATTATTCTTATTACTACCATTATCATTATTATTATTAGTAGTAGTAGTAGTTGTTGTTGTTGGTGGTGGTGGTGGTGGTGTACACTATACATACAGTCGACTGGATCTTAAAATCCACTCCCGAATGTCATGCTGTTCCTCCAATGTATCTTCTACATCTGCGTTCTTACCGGATTTGTAAACTGTACCGTCAGAACAATCAGATAACACTGTGCTAAAGATTCTTGCACTAAAGTAAGCACCACGTCAACAAATGGACAAATAGTAAACAAACATCTAAACGGGAGAATCATTTCAAATAATAGGTATATACAAAAGATGATGAATTAAAAAAATGCATAAGGAAAGCATTTCTTCGGTTTTCACCATAGCCCTAACCAGCTAATAAGTGTAAACAGGGGAACCACCATCCCCCTCCCTTCCTTCATCGTTCCTCCCACCCCACCCCATCCCTCCCTCCCTCCTTTCTCCCCCTCTCTGCCTCCCTCCCCTTACATGTTTCCTACCACCGGCCGCCCTCCCTTTCCTCTCACTCCCCCCCGCTCCCTGTCTCCTTCCTCCATCCCAGACCCACACCAAAGGAAACTCGTGAGCTAAAACTAAAATCTGAAAAGAGTACAATGGTGTAACTCAATAAAAACAGAGAGACTAAATTAAAAACCAGGATGCAACTTGCCTTCGCGAGTACCACCAGAGCCAGAGACAAACAGGAACCACAGCCACCTCCACCACTATTGGCTTCCTATTTTGGTTTCAAGTGGTAGAAGGGCGGCCACGGAGTCACCACAACCTTGACACACTGACACACGCACTACCCCATACAAGGAGTCAATCGATCACATACACAGTCAAAGTAAACAAACACAAGTCAACCCGCCGCCCGCCTAACAGACTAATGACATGCGCATGACCGTGGACAGCTAAAGGCGGTGTCACACTAGCACTTTTTCCGTCGATTAATACGATTTCCGTCGACTTTTCACAGTTCCGCATGAACTTATCGCATGAATTTGTCAGACGATCGGGATTGTTTCCGTCGGCAAATTTCCCGCTTTTGTTTACATATCCACTGGACCCAGACCAAGACTTTCCGCGTCTCTTCAACGCTCTGGAAGTGCACCAGAACGCTTTGTTATGGCACGGAATCAACATCCAAGGTGGACACACCTTTCAGAAGAGTTCCTTATAAGAAGCCATAGGTGCCTCTGGGACCACACGGACGATTGTTATTAAAAAAAGGCTTGAAAAGAGCGGTCTGTGCCGACCAAGGATCCTTGGTGCCGACGGAAAGTATCAGACGAAACACCGTTTGTGTGTGACAGGCCGCAGCCAGCCAGGTTATCGTCGATTTTCAGAAGGACGACGGAAAAAGTTGACAGAAAAAGTGCTAGTGTGACACCGCCTTAAGTCATCGAAGATCTTCCCACACGTTTCTTCCGAAATTTTTAGCCTTCCTCCTGCGTTCACGTTTCGTTGTATAATGTGAATATATAAAATCGAACTAGTCGATACAAAATACTTCGGTAAATCTCATATGATGAATATTGTTGCGGCGGCGCTTAGTGTGAAGATAGCGTTGGCAATGCTACCAGATTGGCAATGATGACATTGGTGCAGAAGTGGTAGTGAGGACCTGAGTTTGCGGCCAGGTGGATATCTTGTGCCTGATTGGCCAGTAGAAGGGACGCGACTAGGACGCGGCTAGAGGGGCGGCACAAGGGAAAGGGGGGCTGTCATCAGCAAATAGTTTCGGCCCGCCGGGTCCGGCGGCCGGCGACAGGAGTGCCAGTGAGGGGAGAGAAGAGAGAGGAAGAAGTTGCAGCCCAGTTAGGAGTGTGAGAGGACGCCTGCCTGCCCCGCTCTCCCCTGAGGACGCATTCCTGCCCTGTTGGTGTTGTGGTATAAGTACTGTGTGACATCCTGTATTAACTCTTGGGTGCCAGTAAAGTAAGGAAGTTGTGCCTTGCCTTTAACTGTATTCCTGCCTCTCTGAGTAAGTCTGGGGTCTGTGGGTCTGTACCTCGCTTCCCTTGCTAGCCACGAATCTTCGCCGAGAAGTGTCCCTGTGTGTGTGCTGCCGACCCTGTCCTGTATGCTGTCCTGAGGGTGACGCTGTTGGTAAGAGTGTACCTGTCGTCGCCTTGGAAGCTGTGTGTTGGTGTGGTGGACAGGGGGCCAGCATAACAATATTTACAAAGCTATTGTGATATTATGAACGGTATGTTTCAATACCGTGTCGTCATCTAGATCTTTATTTCTAATGATTAGGCTGATTGTCAAGAGATGCTAACATTGTTGACTCCTATGTTGTGAGGTATTCTGATGAGATGCACTGTGTCCTCTTCAATGCAGGGAAGTGTTGATGTTTCCATAAACAACTGTATTCATTATGTGCTAAACATGAACTGGCAACTTCTTGGACATCACCAGCCACGAGACAAGTGTCCCAGCATTATTTCGTTGGGTAAGTTTAGGTCAAGTCAGATAGTTAAGTTAGATATCAAGGATTCTCAACCTTTCTCCAATCATTAACATCCCTAGATTTGATGTACTTCTCCACATATCTCCTTATTTACATGAAAAAAAAAAAAAAAAAAAATATATATATATATATATATATATATATATATATATATATATATATATATATATATCCATTCATCTCCCTCACACACCCCGCGTAGTGTGGTGATCAGCACATTCGGCTCACAACCGAGAGGCCCCAGATTCGAGTTCTGGTTCGAGTCCCGGGTGCTCTCTCTCTCTCTCTCTCTCTCTCTCTCTCTCTCTCTCTCTCTCTCTCTCAGCTTTGCGAGCAGAAGACTCAGCGGATCAGTGTAGGGGTCAGCGCACATTGCTCCCGGACACAGACACCTTCCATCCGGGAGCGGCGACAGGAGTTACAGATAAAGATAAGATACACAACTGCTGCTGTAAAGCACAATGGAACACTAAACTAAGCAAACTGCAACTCATCGTTCAAGGCTAAACTGATTCACTCTCTCATGTGTATGCATTACCTTCATCAAATTTAATGAATAACTTCAAGCGATATATTTCATTATTTACCTCACCAAAACAAGAAAAGAAATGGTGAAGAAAACGTGAACTGGTTTTTGTGTCGTTGAT
Source organism: Callinectes sapidus (assembly GCA_020233015.1). Taxonomy (NCBI): domain Eukaryota; kingdom Metazoa; phylum Arthropoda; class Malacostraca; order Decapoda; family Portunidae; genus Callinectes; species Callinectes sapidus. The sequence goes on along the minus strand of CM035200.1, from coordinate 1,266,016 downwards.
TATCAGTCTTAGAATACAATGATACAATATTGCTGAAAGCCAGTAAACGGCGGTGAGTCATACTGTAATAATTTATTAATATCATGTAATCATATGTCTGAAAAAAAGAGGAGTGCAAACAAACAAACTTTATGCTTAAACACCATGATAGGCAGAAACCACAAAACGGCGCTGTCTGATGCACGATTCATTTCTTCGCCCACCCACCATCCACTCCACTCTGATATAGTCTGTCACGCTGCAGACTTGCCTCGTCTCTCTCTCTCTCTCTCTCTCTCTCTCTCTCTCTCTCTCTCTCTCTCATCGTCGTCGCATTGGATCCGTCCTACACACCTACGCACACCTGCACATGTGAGTGAAGCTTCCTTGATTGTCGTTGCTTTGATATGAACGTCTGCCGTACATCTGGCATTTCTCTGTTAGTTTTCCAAATTGTGGATATACTAGCATTTTTTTTTTCTTTTTATTATTCCGTCCGCTAGTTGACAAATTGTGGATCTGCCTGTCGATTGATGCCTCGATACATTATGTGCATATCGAGTAAAGAGACTGAAAGGAGAGAAAAAATGTGAAACAATTTGGGACTCGACCTTGAGAGAGAGAGAGAGAGAGAGAGAGAGAGAGAGAGAGAGAGAGAGAGAGAGAGAGAGAGAGAGAGAGAGAGAGAGAGAATGTAACACTTGTAGGTAGACTATTACAGTCAAATCAAGAATGTGTTACACTCCGTGTGTGCAAATGTTATAAATTAGACATTCTGGATGTTGATGTAACTCTCTCTCTCTCTCTCTCTCTCATATATATA
>CM035200.1:1225672-1257175 GCA_020233015.1 Callinectes sapidus | reverse complement strand
AGAGAGAGAGAGAGAGAGAGAGAGAGAGAGAGATACATCAGTATAGTGTGTGTGTGACATCATAATAAATGAACACATAGTTTCTTGCAGCAAATCAAAGTTTATAGCTTCACACAGAACTATTCCTCTTACCTGACACACAGGGCAGATAACCTCCTCTGCCTGAAGGGCAACTTGGTTGGCTAGAGCAGATGCATCAAAATTGAGAACGTCCATGATTGTCTTCTCTTCTGTAAATATGAATTGGTTTAATATTATCATACAGTGAATTGGTATAATGACAAAGGGAATATATATAATATCAATGCATTGAGGACATTTAACAAGGTAATGGCAAGATCATAACATCAAGGAATTAAAACCGACTTCATTCCTTAACAATTATTTTCAAAATACATTTTCAAATATCACAGAAACTGTAGTTACTGATCTGCACAATTACGAATTTATCACGATCTTTTCATTTAAATAATTTAGAGATAAAATTCAGGCAGAAAATATCTTAATGCATGGAACACTCTTGTTAGCAGTTATTATTAATGAATGGCTAGAATAACCTTACCCTCTGATATGAGTTCTTGATGAATCTCTTCCATAAGAGTCATTAATGCCTCATCATCTTGGGAATCTTCCCCACTGAAAAAGAAGAGTTAATCTTGGACAACCACTATTCCTAAAACAATCATTTTCATATTTCACTTGATTATGTTTGACGAGTTGCTTCTTCTCTCTTTCTCCGCTTACCATGAGAGGGGAAAATCAGTGCCTGGACTCATGGCGACCCACTCCACTTCCATCGCATCCTGCACCCTCCTGGCTGCCGGCAAGTTGATGTTATTGTTATTGTTGATGGCATCTCCAGCTGAACGGAAGTGATCCACCAGCTGTGATCTGCTGGACCGCAGCCGTTCCATACAGCGCTGTTGATATTATCAATGATAGAATAGATTCACAATTCCTAAACAAATTCCATAAGGAGGATAAAACTTATCTACACGGTGAATGGTGATCCTTGCAAAATACTGGGTGAAGCAACCTTACCTATCAAACTTCATCAAGGAATACAACACCAGGTGATCATGACAAAATTACTCACAATAAGACAACCTAAATGTTGCAAAAATATACAAGAGTACAATGATGAGCACCATCCAGGCTTGCATTCCCCTAATTAGGCAATCAAACATTTGTCATATTTGATGCACCACATGGTCAGCGAGTAGTTAGTGTGATTTCATGGTAATTCAAGGAATGTAAAGACAAACAGTTGTGTTAGGTAATACATGTCTGTTTTCCCTACACAAAAATCTTGCTTTTCTCACTAATCAGCAGCATAGAGTTTAGGTTCACTTCCAGGTTTTCAAAGCCTCACACTTGATACCAGACTCCATGTCTCTCAGGGACCAAGATAACAATAACATCAAACTTATTAATTGTGGCCTTTTGAAATGGCCCTTATATGAGAAAGCATTTAGATTTAGTTGCGCTTTATAATCTCTCATTGAAATTTAAGGTTAAAGATGGCTTCAAAATAGCTTACATTGTTACTGTAGTAGACTGAAGAAAACCAATTACTTGGACATTAATAGCACAGAAACTGAAAAACATTAGATATTGCTGCTTAAAGCTTTTCAGGGAGGACTTGCTTCCCTGATTAGGTTAATTCCTTCCTTACTGCAAGACTGTTTTGTGGCATGTGCATACCTTGCACACAACCGTCTTCATCTTATTGCATGGCTTGTACATGGTACATGCATACTACACTAAGAAATTGTTGTGTATTACCAAGACCTGAGTGCAGATTTTGCCTTTTTCATGGCCCACGTGATGGCAATATTCTGCCAAAACATAGATACTTGAAGCAATACTTTTAAACATCCAAATGTCACAAGGTGACTCCCCCGCATCCAATCAATACCAAAGTTTGCTTTTCACACAGAAACAAAACTCAAGTATTATTGTTTTGTTTCGAAGTATAAATATTAATCCTATAGTCCATCCCAGCATATAATTTGTCTGCCTCTGAGAGAGATACTGCACTTTGCTTCAGGATAGAAATAAAAGCAGTGATGAGGACTAACATCACTATGAGACAGAACACGCAAAGGCAGTGCAATATGGGAAGCCAAAACTTTGTTTACATCCACAGATGGCAGCCCTATAGGTGATATGACACTGGGTTCAGCCACACAGGCATATGCATATTGGTAGTGTCTGACAGCAGAAGAATGTGTTCATGTATGCATCTTATGTCACAATGCAGACTCACTTAATTCTCAAGTTAATCTGTTTACCCACAGCCAAGCCAATCAGTGACCATAAACCACAATTTTTAAAATGAATTTGTGAAGTATAAGCTGTCTCGCATCTGTCAGACATCAAGTGTGACTCCAAGTGGTGTCATCATAAGAAATCCAGTATACATTGTGTTATCAGCTTGTATTCAGGTGTCCTCATTGCTGTCCCTCAAACAGCACCTACTCACCCCTGGTGCCTCACCTTGACCTTATTGTTGTCATCATGTCACCTTCGTCACTGCCATCACCTAGCCTTTGTTGCCATCATCGCCAGTGCAAGCCGCAGAAATATATTTTCTATACATTCACTGGCGGAATGCTGATTCCAACCAGTGACAGAGAAGTCAGCATAATATTTAACAAAAAAAAGGGACTATTTTGGAAAAAAAGGAAAGCAATATTTTTGACATGAAAAATCAAACCTCACCCTAAAGCAAACCTGGTCATGACTGACAAATTTACCACAAAACCTAACAGTGGGTGTTTGGTGCAACATATTTTACCTATTTACTACCGTGGTTTCTTACCTACAGGTGATGCATCCAACCTCGACTTCAACTGCCTTAGATTACACTAAGTAAGTAGGTTTGTCCAACAAAGTAACATTGGCATCAGCTGTCCATACAACTACTGGCACGTTAGCCTCCAAATAATTACAAACAGGAGAAAAATATAGTGCATGGATTTGAGTGGTGTATCTAGATCAAAACACAATGTAAAGAATGGATATGCAGTAACATGATTACTGGAAAGAGACAAAGACAGGTGGAAGTACTGCATGAGAAATTACCAAATTCAATTATAAGTATATCTATAGCCGTGATTAACAAATGTTTCTTAAAATAGGAAGGGAGCAAACTGGTTTGATGGATACATATCTTAACACCATTGGACCAATGAACAAGACCAGATCTGTTCCTCCCCTCCTATGACGTATTACGTAAATCACTGACCTTCATAGGGTTCAAGTACACACAGCTGAACAAGCTGTCCTTGGCACACACGCCCTGGGGTGTGTGTCACGGGATGCTCACTTCTCCCAGACACACCTGTCACCCCTGCCACTTACCTTACGATAAACATCCTTCCAGGGGAGAGTCCTGCCACGTGCATTCTTGTACAGCTTCCTGTGGTGCAGCCTCCGCTCCGGCGTGCCTCTCTGCATCCTGTCCGTGCCTGAGTGCTCCCCCTGGCTCCCTTGTACTTTGTTCCGGGTGTTAGGACACCAAGTTTTTGTGAGACATCCACCACTTCCTGGGCCGTCAGCTGACTGCCTCTTCCCGCCAGCCGTGTGCGCGCCCCACTACCTGTGCTATGGAGGCACAACAAGGCAAAACAAAACACTCAACTCCTAATACAATACAATCAAGCTGAAAAGGCTTAATTTCTTCCTCTAGTTTTCTTTGCTAAACATGGTGCGTGTAAATGATTAGTAAGTGAAGTTGGAAATATCGTACACGAAGTTATATTAATATTATGTACTACTAGAAACATTCATGGTCTCTTCTTTTCTTAGGGTATTCCTGCCTAAGTAATTTCCATGACTCATTGAGCTTGCTTTCACAATGATGCTTTTATTTATTTTTCTGATAATGTTTGGCGTTATATCCTTCAAATGTGATAATTCATAGTACGTCCATCAGAGATAAGATAAGGACACACACACACACACCTCAACAAATGTGCTTGTCTAACATATAAGGAAAAAATCATCCTGACTTGTTTACGGATGACCATCGCATAAGAGACCCACTTACGGAGAGAGAGAGAGAGAGAGAGAGAGAGAGAGAGAGAGAGAGAGAGAGAGAGAGAGAGAGAGAGAGAGAGTGTGCTTACATCCGGATTTTCACAACTATTATTCATCCTCTCGTAAGGTTCTTAAACGGGCTGTTGACCTCAAGACAAGTATTTAGTTTAGGATCTGTGACGCGCGTACACTTTGCTCTCTCATCACGACCTTTTTCTAATGTCATATAGATGCTCAGCTCAGATTCTTAAGAATGTTTCGCACGTTGGTAATGTAGAAAGCTTGCTAATCTGTCACTAAAACTGTCAAAAAAAGCATTAAATCCCCATGTAACTTCAATAAGAGAATTTTGAATGTAACATAGGCATGACGCAGAAGTGTTTCTAAGTAGCACTGTACCAATTTCTAAAAATAAACAAATAAAATAATCTATATAACACTAAAGCTGTTGTCTTCTATAGCTGCTAATGAAGAAATAAATAAGAATATGATGTAAGAGGGTTAAAAACTATTTTTGGCATTTTGTATTTATTGCGTAAATAAAAGTTACATATTCAATCTCCACGTGGTGACCTCCCTCGCCCTTAGAACACTACTGTATTATACGCCCGCTGCTCTCTGCTGTCCCTAGTCACGTCCTCTCACTGGCCCGGGATTAGTATGATTCACACATGCAGGCGGGCATTATTCCTCTTTCTATTTTTAGTGTTTGGTCCGCCTCCATCTGCATGAACAATGAGAGTTAACAAAGATGCACTTAGTTTGCCGTTATAGCAGCATTCGTCAGCGTAGCTAATACCCTACTGAGTCACGCAGTTGTCAGCACTCAGCAGCATGTTACCTATACTTGTTACTGAGTTGTGGTTAAACACCAATGGCACATATACAAAGCTGAATGAAACCCGTTACATACCTCCCTCAGTGTTAATTCTTCTTGAGGGCACTAAGGGAATCTTCCCATTGCTTTATATCATGCGTTTCAGAAATTAGGACATAGAAGATTGTGTATCAATGACCTGTAGAAGCGTTTAAGATTATATGGTCCTATATCAGACAGAACGAGAGGTCACCGTATCTACTTAACATTCTCCGATTTTCTGAAGTTATTTTAAGGCAATTAAATACTGAAGCGGTTCGTACGAACCATACATCTTAGCTCTGAGACATGGGAATTTCAGAAGCATATCGCGCGATTTCCTGCGTGACGCAACGGGAGATAAAGAGACTGTGGACTGATGGAAGCTTTTCACCTGGGAGATTCACATTCTCACAAAGCAAGAAAGAACCAAACATGACTTTTTTCGATTATTTCGTTAAAGCATGATTTTATATTTCTTATTATATGATTTTTCTTCTCATATCTTGTCAAAACAAAGTGTACTATTAAGTGCCATATTTTGAATGGCTTTCAATTTCCATATGGATTTTTTTCCAGTCCTCAGAGGTGACCAACTAGCTTCTCATGGATATTTTCTCATCGATGGTGCAGAGCTATCAGTAGATTCATAAATACCTCCTTGAAAACCATTATAACTTCCTCTGGAGTCTGTTCAAAGCAATCGAGATGAGACTCCTAAGGTTTGAGGCGAATGTTTACAGTCACTCTGCAATGACGCGTGACTTCTAACACTTCCAGATTTACTTTATGAATATAGATCATAAATATTATTCCACAATGAAAAGGTCACCCAGTCCACTTATTGAGAAATTCTTCATATTCCCATGATATATCACGGACAAAGGGAAGACAAACAAAGAGAGATAAATATTAAACTCTGATTCTGGCCGGCCCAGAGGGATTAGTGTCGTTAGGTTGGCGTGCATCGCTGTGCATACCTAGGATGGTCCTGCCTCGCTGGCAGAGATCGATACACTGCACTGGATTTAGGAGGCATGGATGACCCGCACTTGTCACATTTCATATAACGTTCGATATGGAAATTACCACACTTGCAATTTACGGGAAACAGCTGTGTGTGTGTGTGTGTGTGTGTGTGTGTGTGTGTGTGTACTTGCTCGCAAATATCTTACTACATCAGTACAAAATTAAATAGAAAATAGTCATTGTCAGCCAGCTTTGCCAGAAAACATTTTCATCCCGTGTACCCCGTACCCCTATGTGATTCCTATGTGCCTTGCAGTGTTTCCTCGCGGGACCCAATCAGTGAGTTATGTAATATTACCAAACACCGGCAATTGCTTGCATCTGCTTTCGGATTTATTTTGAGACTCCCCTAACGAACGCCAGCAATTGCGACCGCAAGATGACGTCCGTGCATTCTTCCATCTCTAGTTTCTTTCATCTTAGTTTTCTAAAACATACATTCAGAACATCTCTCTCTCTCTCTCTCTCTCTCTCTCTCTCTCTCTCTCTCTCTCTCTCTCTCTCTCTCTCTCTCTCTCTCTCTCTCTTCTTAATACCGTATTTTCCTCCCTAGTACCATTGTCATTCTTGATATCACTTGCGTCGCCTTGTAAGCTGATCATTATTATGCCATTAACTTGTAACCACGAAGCCCTTCACTATGGATGACACCACTGACACCTCTTAGCGCCTCCTCGTCTCCTGCACTGAACTAGTTATGGCAACCACCCTCTCCTGCATCACACTCCGCCAGGTGCCTCTTGCGACTGCCAACTGTTCAGATCTCAGTGTGGTTGGTAGCTTCAGGACCCAGGAGAAGTAAGAGTCACCTGGAAGAACACATCCATAGCGTCACCAGACCGAGACCAAATGCACTAACATTACCTTTCCTCAACCCGATCTGTCTCAACACAAGGAACACCCAGGCAAATTCTCAAGGGAGGAAAGTGATATGTAATAACACCTTCTCCTCCCCAACCCCTCCCCACCCCTCTCTCCATTTTTTTCCGACTCAAGAAAATGACATACGACTGTCTTTAATTTAAGCATATAAATTTTTTCAATGTTGTTTTATTTATTCATTATTTACTTATTTATTTACTTATTTATCTATCTTTATAGAAGTTTGATGAGATTCCCACACAAGAGTAATTTGTCTGTGAGTGAATGTCGGTCACCACTTCGTCAGGTTCCCCCTAACCGCCGATTGGTGTTTATCTGAGAGTATATAGAGCAGAAGAATTCGCTCCTGCTTTACATGTTAGCCTTACTATAGCAACACATCACTTGAACAAGATTTCGTAATGTGGATGTCATTTTTATTCACGCGTGCAGGCACACACACACACACACACACACACACACACACACACACACACACACACACACACACACACGAAGGATGTCTGAGGATTTAAATACACAGGCTCGTATGACGTAAGGGGCATACCATCACCGCCACATCAGAACTCTCTTACAATATGTGCTGTGCGTGCTCCAAACTACTACTGCCGAGAGGAAGCTTTCGATCCTACCAACACACACACACACACACACACACACACACACACACACACACACACACACACACACACACGACCATTGTCTCATATCCTTGAGGCAACGTGACTCCAGACTGTCTAGCAACCCTGAAATGCATCCCTCGTGGGTGGCATACCACTAATGAGACGGAGACTTGGGGAGGCGTGACTCAAGGTGACTTAAAAGTTAATAGTATATATAGATGAATGCTCGGTAAATTCAGAATGACAGATAGGGCAGACTTTTAAGCGGGATAACACTCAGCAGAGGAAGAGGAGGAGGAGAAGGAGGAGGAGGAGGAGGAGGAGGAGGAGGAGAAGGAGGAGGAAGGGGAGAGGAAAGGAAAGGGAAGGGGTGGAGGGAGAGGATTGCACTGTGGCGCGTGTGACTGCTCATGGCCCTCCTTACTTTAGTGGTGCTCACACGCTGTTCACATGCTGCAGCGATGATGATGATACAGCTACTCTGCTGCTCAAATGTGCAGGTCCGGCGTCCCGCACTCCAGTCCGTGTAGAGAAGTGCGCTGAGTGTGTGGTGTCCACGAATCGGTGTACAAATGGCCACGAATTAGAGTTTGTATAGAATGTGGTGACCTTGGTAGCGTGAAGGTTGGCAGCAGATGCGTGACGAACACTTGTGGTTATGTAGTGTTGTGCTCAGACGTAAGGAGGAGCAACAGGTCCAAAGGAAGGCAAATGCATAAATGGACAACACTTTTTTAGATCTTTTGGATAGCTGACATTTTGAAATCTTCTGTAATTATCTTTTCTTTTAAGTGATGCGACAATCAGCAGAATTTCATCGTTATTTTCATTTATTTATTCATTAATCTATTTACGTATTTATTCATTTATATATTAATGCATGCATTTAGTGTGTGTGTGTGTGTGTGTGTGTGTGTGTGTGTGTGTGTGTGTGTGTGTGTGTGTGTGTGTGTGTGTGTGTGTGTGTGTGTGTGTGTGTGAGCGCCCTTGAATAAACTCCTTGACACATAATAAACGAAGCCAAACAGACCTACATTCATACACATCAGGAAACACAGAACTTTGGAATCTTCCTCTATAATCAACTTTTTTTCTTGTACGAGAAGCGGATATGAGTAAGATTTTTTTTTCTTTATGTGCGTGTCTGAGGCAAAACTCCTTGACACTTACCAAACACGTATACACAGACATACACCAATACAAACCAAGATCTTCATGAATGGCAGGGATTACGAGCAGCCAAATTGCAGCTTTACTCAATGCATTACTGGTCCATAACACGAGCATCCTCTTAAATCAGATTCACTGTTCTAAGGGTCATTACGGAATACCATTGGCGCAACAAGATAAGATAAGTCTTCTTTGCGCTGCATGGAGTGACTGGGGCGCTTCAAGGTCCTATATCTTCCTGTTGGATGACCCAGATGTAGATAAAAGGCAATCTCTCCCCCCCCGAAGATATGACACAGAAGAGACAGAGAGATATAAAGAGGAAGGAAAGAAAAGATGAATGAATGTGAGGAAAGTGGGAAAAGAAGGGAGAAAAGGAGAAAGGAAAGTACAAAGAAAGAAAGAAAATAGAGGAATAAAATAAACAGGTACAGATAAGTAAATAGACTCCGAAACGAAATAAGAACCATGGAAAGAAAACAGTATAAAAAAGACAGAATATTTAAGGGAGCTCAAGAGCGAAAGAACAACACAAGAAAAGGAAGGAAAAATTGTGGCAGAAATCATCAAATTATTTTAGTAGACAAGGAAAAAAAAAGCGGAAAAAAGCCAGCTAATTGAGCAGTATTAAGAGAGATTACGGTGTGTGTGTGTGTGTGTGTGTGTGTGTGTGTGTGTGTGTGAAGTCGCACTCTCAACCTTGAAATGTGTTGGACTATGTTATCATTGACTATCTATCTTGTTATCATATCCAATAGTCCTTAAAACAATGATAATGGGTAATGCCGTCAAGATAGTATTTCTTTTAAATTATCTTGGTTCTCAGGATAAGAACACTCTCAGGTTAGTCTTTTGATCTTTAATAGAATAATGAATAAAAATGTATAAAATTATATCATTATAGTATCTTTTATTGTGGGATAAGGGGATATTACGTTTGTATTTCGTTGTTGATACTACTACTACTACTACTACTACTACTACTACTACTACTACTACTACTACTAGCTACTATTGAGAATTAGTACAGAATTTTTCCAAATGATTGGGCAATTTACTTCCACAAGTGTTGATATTCATATTCCTCCTCCTCCTCCTCCTCCTCCTTCATCTTCTTCTTCTTCTTCTTCTTCTTCTTCTTCTTCTTCTTCTTTATGTATTTATTTTTTGTTTTTATTATTTTTTACTACTACTACTACTACTACTACTACTACTACTACTACTACTACTACTACTACAGAAGCAAGCAAGTAAGGAATAAATAAATCAATACATAATATGAAGAATAAATAAAATAAAATAAATCATAACCACCACACCAACCCGCATATCACCTCGGGTAGCTAAGATTTGTGCCCACTGCCCAGCAACTCCCAGCTGACACTGACACCACCACCACCACCACCACTACTACCGCCACCAGCACCACCATCACCACTGCAGCTCGTGAGTTGAAATAAAATAAAATAAAATAGAATAAATAAATAAATAAATAAACTTTTCTAAACTTATGAATATTAATGATAGACGCAATATTGAAAAGAAAAATACGACAGACGTTTTAGGAGAAATTATTCTAAAAAAATTTATATTTGTTGTTTATCGCATGGCAAGGCAAAATGGTGAGGTAAAGCTTCTATAATTAGATGTTTGTTGTTTTTCATTTGCAGTGAAATCATACATCATTAGAAATAGTGATCAACAGAGAGAGAGAGAGAGAGAGAGAGAGAGAGAGAGAGAGAGAGAGAGAGATTAGGAAAGTCAATACGCAAGATGCAAGTATGCAATCATTTTATTTGAGATTAATCTTTACTAAATATGCAGAGAAAATCAACCTTGAATCCATCTTTCACCTGATAATTACAGTTTATTTTGCTTCATATGCCCATGTACATCTGCATGATCCAGCCTTATGCACACCCCAAAGACAGCTTCCCCACCTCTCACCCAAGTCCATCGAAGCTGAAAGCACTGTAATCTTATTTGAATTGCATGAAGCTCTGTGGCCTGCTACTGCTTAAGTATATTTAGAGGAACGCGTGCATTTATAATATCAGTGCTATATATCGTTGTTTTTTTACCAACACAAATTATTTGCTTTGAGTAGCTGAAAACCATCGTTCACCATCTTCACTGAATATTATCATTCAACACGAAAACACGTCAATAGCATTTAATGAGACGAAAACACGAATTAAAAGATACATAGGATTGTAAATTTTCTGGGAGCTGAGAGAATGATATTAGTCATCTGGAGGTGTTTATAGGGACCGGACAGCAAACATCCATCCCTCGCCAGAGACATGGGGAAAGAGAGCGACTGACGGGTCAGCCTAAATCCCCACTGGGAGGGAGGAAGCATTCGTCCTATGTGAGGGACTCGAGGGATCAGCAGTGACACGTGAAGGGTGGACAACTGTTTATATGAGGATAAGGTAGCCAGCGTTTATCTAGTCGCCAAAACAATGTCAAACCTTCCGCTACACCTCGAGGCTCGGGCCGCCGCCACCCAATGAAGATGGAATGTGAAGCTCGGCAAGCATCTCAGTGAGGGAGCGGTTTGTGTCTTGTGAACAAAGTATACAAACCTTGGTGTTGGTGTTAGTCTCATTTGTTTTCTAGGTCATGACATACTGCTCACGTGTATTTATATCGACAATGGTATCAATGAACATACCACGCATATGTTACACTTACAGGAGCTGCCTCGTGTAGATCTCAGTATGTCTTGTATGTGTACATACAACTGGCCTTTAACAATGTTCCTCTTCTTCTTCTCCTTCTTCTTCTTCTTCTTCTTCTTCTTTCTTCTTGTTCTTGTTCTTCTTCTTCCTCCTCCTCTTCTTCTTCTTCTTCTTCTTCTTCTTCTTCTTACTGTTTCACTTTAGATTGCTTCTGAGGTTATTCCCCTTCTTCTTCTGTCATTCACTTGTCAGTTCTGTTTTCTTATAGTTCATGATATCGAATCTAAGTGAAATATTATTATTTTCTTTTCCTCTTCACAATTCACCTGCGTTCCTTTACTCTTATCCCTCCTTCCATACACACCTCCCTTCCTACACTGATTTTGATATTATTTCTATACCTGTCTGTCCTTGAACCTTCTAGTGCCATCTTCATATCGTCCTTTTCTTTTCCGTGTGTGTGTGTGTGTGTTAAATTTAATTTTGAATCATATTTTGAAATAAATTGACAGTCCCTTCCCTTGCTTTGGATTACGTGCTGTTTTTTATTAATATGTGTATGGTCATCACGTCATCACGCACTATATCTCTGCCTGTTAGGCCTCACTCGCTGATCATTTTCCATATTGACTTAATCATTATTTACGGAAGGTCATGAGAAGCACACGTGTTAGGGACAAACCTCGATGTGTGTCTCTTAACAGTCTGTCTACATATACACCTTGCTGCGGAAATACCTAAACAGTCCTGCTATTCGTGAAAGAGTGGTCCGTATTCAGAAACGCTTTGCTCTCTCACCACGACTATTTGAAAAGGCCATAGAGGTGATTAGCGGAGTTTCCAAGAGTATTTTTTTCTATTTTCCTATTACTAATGTTGAAATCATCTCACTCTACCTCTAAAAGCATACATGCACCTTACAAAACTCATGTGAATTTAGATAAAGCCTTTCGAAATAGTGGAGGTGAAACAGAAGTGTTCAAGAATACAGGCCAATGTCCTGCATGCCGCCAGACCACCCTCTCAATGCCTAAGATGAACGCACTCCCAGGCTTGCCTCACGTAGGCCTACTCATTCCCTTTTTGCCGATCCCATTTATTCATCTTCCTCACACAAAGCGAGCAGGATTTACTTCTAAGCTGCTGAACGTATCGTCCCCCAGGAAGTTTTATGATTACTTGAGCCTTCTTGACCCTCCCTGTACCTCGTTTATCTTTTATATTCTTGGATCTTTATTCATTTATTCATTTTCGGTTTGGGAATTCCTTAGTTCCGAACAATTTACCATTTCCTCTCTGGTGGAGACGCCCAAATTCTTAATGAGTTAGCTCTCTTAATACCAAGTGGCAACTCATGTGGCCTGAGGCTATGACCTGACTTACCCCATGCTTCCCTACACCTGGTCAAGCCGATGTTTACCAAGTTGAGGCTGAGGCAGCAGCAGTAGCAGCTCGCGCTTTCCAGTGCTACTCATTTAGAGTTAACTCAGTCATTTCTTGTGTTATATTCGTATATCTTCTGTGCTTTAAATATATAACAGCGTGTTTACATTGCTGTTCACCAACACGTCACAGAACGGGAAGAACCATACGGTGGACCACAAAAGCCAAGCTACTCAGGACAAAGGCAGCCATCCACGTGCACCAACAGCCTCCCTGCCCAGCTACACGCTGAAGTATATTTATGTTGAACTTATCTTAAGTGCATTACATAATAGTCACCACCAATAGAATATGCGCATGAAGCAGAACTTAAAATCCCTTTAATATCAACTTCTTTGCTTCATTCACTGATAATCCCACTCTCATAAAAACATCTTAACATAAGGATATATCCAGGTGAAAATCCAGACACATTTCCTCTGAATTACTAGCGACTTTCCGTATCAGTTGTCTTCCAGGGGAGTGTCTCATGCAACATGACACAGTGCTTCACACGGAATATTAAAATTCTCTTAAGTAATCGTACTCTGTGATCCTCGACCCCGAACTTGCCTCATCTCTCTCTCTCTCTCTCTCTCTGCATCTTCAACTTTCTTGTACAGCAGCACGCTCGCCACAAGCCTTCTCAAGAGCTTCAGACAGCCTTCCTTGACTCTAAAGATCATGTTTGCTTATCATTGATAAATTTTCTTTCCTGTTCTTCCAGATTGCTTGTAAATACACACTTATTGATGAACAAAAAGAAAAAGTAATACCCAAATACAAATACAGTAACTCTTCCCTCCTACTGTCAAAATGATGCTAAGGGTATCTGATTACTGTTGTAGAATGTACGTTTTCCCCAAGCTGATGTTTCTAGGAATTGTAGGAAAAACAACCAGTCCATCTGCTCTGAGTTAATGTATGATAGCGCACGAACTGAGGCCGAGAGAAGGAAAACAAGTTGGAAGTTCTATGCTCACAGAGCACGCTTCATCTGTCCCCAGTCAGCAGTCAGCTGTGAGACTCGTAGCGTGAAAGGTGACCTCCATAGTTTTAATGATTGAGTTATTGTGTTACTGTTAATGCTGATAACAAATGATTAAAAAAAGGTATAGTGCTTATCACTGCAGCTGCATATACATCAAGTCATATATGTTAGTTGATTTGTTGGTGTGCAAGGAATGTGTGAGTATAGTACCCAAGATCCAAGTGAGGACTGCATACAGTATCGTACACACTTATTCCAGCACAGCCACTAACTGAAGCAGAACCTTATATACTGCATTAATGTAATGAATGTAAAAGAAAATTACATAACCCTGTATTTACGTCACAGCCGCGCTTTCCTTATAACCTTGCAGAAAAGTGGCACAAGGTCACTGTAATATCCGTGGTTAGAGAAACACATAAATGATCATACATTAACACAGAATCACCATTAAGGCTATCATCGAACACGCCATAGAGTAATATCTAGATCGACAAATGTTGTTGGATTAGGAAATAATAGATAAACTATACATAAGTACCTCTGGGCTGACTCCTTATCTTCTTGGTGTACACATATACATACACACATAAACCTTATCAGTGGTGCGCCCAGACAAACATTCGGGTATAGGAGCTGCAGAGGGCGACTACAGACTCCCTACAACATTGTGCTAGAGGTAAACTGCGTCGGTTTCTTGTTGCTTATAAGCACCCTTGAGAAACCATTAAGAGAGATTGAGAGTGACGCTGCGTACATACGGCCTTACTACGCGATTCTTGGAAATGAGGCGTAGTAATAGGATAGCAAGATGTCTTTGAAAACTATACAGTTCTGGAAAGAAAAAAATGAAGTGCGATTCATTGGCGAAATCGGGATAAGATTCTCATTTTGTTTCCGATTACGACGCTTGAATGAAGATGTGTAGTAACGTATCCGAGAAACAGCTGTAGTATTGCATCATGCGAGGAAGGAGTGTTTGAATGCGTACATCAATGAGAGAGAGAGAGAGAGAGAGAGAGAGAGAGAGAGAGAGAGAGAGAGAGAGAGAGAGAGAGAGACTTTTGTATGAATCTCCTCTCACCATTACTTTCATTATCGAAAAAACTAATAAGTAAATTTGTGGGTAAAAACTTGACACTGTAAACTCAGAAAGAAGGTTGATGAACAGTGTTTTAACCATTTTCCACCGATCTTTGCTACTTTCGCCATCACTCTCAACACTCGCTAGTTATTAAATCACCAAGAAACCACAAACACAACTCCACCATACATTCAAATACACCCATCACATAAATCCACTTCAAATAAAACCCACATACAAAACATAAATGACCGTAAAGTAACACCAGGGACCTTTAATAATAGTTTTGCCCTTTAACATTCTGAGCAGTCTCCCTACTCCCTGTGCTCCAGTCTCATGTAGTGGTTGTTTTGGTTCAGCTGGGCCACCACGGGACACTCGCAGCAGGGAACACCTCAGAGCTGCCCTCGTCATGGCGGCACCGGGCTTATTTGATCTGGAGTTGCAGGAGGAGGACGCCATCGAGTGTGACCAGTCTGATGACGATGCGATTGAGGTGGAAGAGGTGAGGTCCACTCCTCGCGGCGCCCTCTGCCCCCCTCTTGCCTGCCATGCTGCTCTGTTTGTGTTTGGGTGCACCTTCCCCTTCCCTATTACCTGCTATAATATTCTTTAGCCTCCACCATGGGTATTTTTGACGTTAAAGTGGCTCACAAAATAAGGCAGAACACTCAGTTATCTATTTTCCCCTTACCTGTGCCATGCTGCTGTGTTTGGTGCACCTCCCTCTTCCCTTTTACCTGATGTAATATTTCCTAGACTCCACCATGTGTATTTTTATCGCTAAAGTGTCTCAGAAAATAAGGCTTATTATTCCAAGGGTTCTTTGTTCCCCTCCCAGTACCTGTGCCATGCTGCAGTGTTTGGTGCACTTCCCTATTACCTGATATAATATTACCTACACTCCACCAGGTGTATTTTTAACGCTAAAGTATCCCAGAAAATAAGGCCTAGCACTTTTAGGGTTCTTTGTTCCTTCCCCAGTACCTGTGCCATGCTGCTGTGTGTGGTGCACCTCCCTCTTCCCTATTATGTGATGCAATACCCCCTAGACTCTGCCATGTGTATTTTTAACGCTAAGTGTCACAAAATAAGGCTAAGAGCTCGGGGTTATCTATGTTCCCCTAACCTGTGCCGTGCTACTGTTTGATGCACCCCTTCTTCACATCACCTGCTTTGAGACTCCCTTGGTGCTTTCATGTATTTTTATGTGCTGAGGGCCCTTGTACAGTCATTTTTAATTCTTCTAAGTCGCCTGTACCCTCCAAACCAGCATTGCTGTTGTTTTTGTTTGGGATCCTCCTCTCCTCCTATCAGCTGCTTTGTTACTCAAGAAGATTGAAATTAGCTTTTATTTTTTAAGCGATTTTTTTTTATGGTGAGACTATTTCCCCTGCTATTTTCTTTCCTACTTTGCTGATTTATTTGTTTTCTCTTCATTGTCCTTATTTGGTGCTTTTGAATTCCATGAAATTAAATAATAAAGCTCTTGAACTATGCAAGGCAGTAATCTGGCTGCCGAGCCTGCTATGCTGCTTTGTTTGTGTTTTGGATCTATTCTTGTTTCTTTTTTATGACTTTATATTATATGTACAGTAGGATGTTTTATAAACCCTTTATCCACAAATGCTTTTGAAAAATGAGGTCTGGTCCCAGAGACACACCTTTGTCCTTTCTGGCAGCCATGATGCTTTGTTTAGGTTCTGCTTTCTTTTCCTTATTATTATGAGCTATATTGATACTTCAGGAGATTTGTCTGTGTTCTTCACCACTAGGTTCTATGGTAGGTAATGTGAAGTTAGTGATAACCTGAAAATGACCAGCTCTCTGTAGGACTTGAACACAGGTCACTAATGCCCATTAAATGGTTTTTCATTTGTACACCAAATATCATATGATTTAATCATACAGTGAATTGTGTACTACATGTTTTTGATCAGTCTATGATAATTTTATTTGTCGTGAGAGCTTGGTTTTCCTCCATTAAATTTCTTTTAGAACTTGTTTATTATTGTCTTCATATTCATTTACACATTGAGACAATTTCTCTTTTATATTTTACATTTCATTATATTTGTTTTCAGAGCCAGTATGAACAAGGCCCAGATATGAATGCAATTCTACAGTGAGTATTATTTATGTTATCCCCATACCTAATGCAGTCTAAACTGGATGTTTGGGTGGGGTCCCCTGTTTGATAGTACTCCTGCATTGGTGCTACATCTCCATAGTTCACTAGCCAGTCTTCCAACCCTGCCCCCCCACTCCTCTCTCTCTCTCTCTCTCTCTCTCTCTCTCTCTCTCTCTCTCTCTCTCTCTCTCTCTCTCTCTCTCTCTCTCCAGGCAACTACTTTTGATGGTGGCAATACATATAGGTCCTCTAGCCTATTTGCCTTTTGTTGTAAGAAATACTTGTTCACAATATATATAATTCCCTTAGACTGGCTATGAAGGTGACCATATGGCTGGCTTGTAGCAGAACAGTCCATAGTTAGACAGGGTGTTTGTGAGGGCAGGTGAGGACTGACTGGTGACGGAGGTCAAGTGGAGCTCCGGCAGAGTCATCCTCCACTGCTCATATGTCACGTTTAAAATGGAGATAAACTTTTATATAGAAAACACACCTTGATTTTTACCTCAGTGTTGTTGTGGAACAAAAGTTGGAATTATTTTAGAAATACTCCAATTTATTAAGAAACAGAGAGAGAACGACAAAGATGGAGGATAATGAGGCGTAGCAGGATTGGAGAAAAATGAAGCCTGTGGTCAATGGAGATTCATCAATAGTGGGAAAATCCCAGTGAAACCCAGGGCCATACCTAAATGCCCACTTTATACTGCATTTGGTATAAATATTTTGTAATCTTGTCACTTCTAACAAAGTTGATTACAGTAGTCTCTGTTGATTCCAAGAGTCAAGTGTGTGGCTGACTCACTGAATATATACTTTACATGACAATAACAGGAAGTTACATTTTTTGTATGCCCATGTGTTTTAGAATGAATGAGGAAAAATGAATGAAAAAAATAGCTAATAAATATTTTCAGGGCAGAGGGAATTGAGACCCTACAGTTGTCTGACAGCACAGTTAATCCCGGCAGAGAGAAGGTCCGCCCCTCAGATTTCCAATTATTGAAGGTTCTTGGCAAAGGTGGATATGGCAAAGTCTTTCAGGTATGTGATGTAGTACCATGTGATGCCATGAACTTTGCCACATCATAACTTGTTGCTCCTTTTTTCCCTAGAATATTTTATTGCAATAAGTTTTATATTATCTTTTCATATTCAAGGTTAGAAAAATGACAGGTGGCAGAGGAGGTGGCAAGATTTTTGCCATGAAGGTCTTGAAAAAAGCCACTATAGTACGTAACCAGAAAGATACAGCGCACACAAAGGCTGAGAGAAACATTCTTGAAGCTGTCAAGGTAAGTTGTTGCTTTAGCTATGACCCCAAACATTAATTATATTGTTTCTATTTTCTCTGAAAACTGTTTGTATATTTATAGTTTATTTTTTGTTTCAGTTTTCTTGTACAAATTATTTTATTAGATGCAAATAGTATGAATTGATAATCATAATTCTGATATTTGGATTTACCACTTGAATTGATTTTATAGAATAAAAATTGTTGACTAAAAATGTTTAGTAATTGTGTTTTGCATAGCGGTGATGATAGGTTGTTTAATGATAGTGTGTGCATAGAAGAGATGATAGGTTGTGATGGTCTAATACAGGGATCTGAAGGAGATGATGCAGTCATCATCATTTTTCCCTCACATGCTTTATTTCATTAGTAATTGTAGTAAGTTTTACCCTCCCTAACAGTGAAAAAAGTTCACTTTTCTTTTTGAAACTAAGTTTTTTACTAAATGAATTTATTACTAAACCATCTTGTTAATTTTCTGTAGAAAAATTAGAATAACCTTTAATATTTGGTTATGTGAATGATCAGCCTTCTCATTATTATTGGTGGTAGAAAACATAATAAGTTTTAGTTCATGTAAAATAAGACACTGTGTAATATGAGAAATGTTTTGCTCCCCCAGCATCCCTTCATTGTGGATCTGGTATATGCTTTTCAAACGGGTGGCAAGTTGTACCTTATCCTGGAGTACCTGTCAGGTGGAGAGCTTTTTATGCACCTGGAAAGAGAGGGAATATTCATGGAGGACACAGCTTGGTGAGTTATTCTTGCTTCTTTATATGTTTTACTTCACTGTTTTATATTCAATTATTCAACTTGATGTGTGACTATATATTATATATATTGGTATAAGAATTGGTATTTTTGTAGTACTTAATTACATATATTTTGGATTGGTCTTGGATTCGTCTAATTTCTCTATATTTGATTATTACATTTCTGTGATCTAGTTTCAAATGGTAGTTTCCCTAAATATAGCCAACTTCTTCAGTGGTTCTTACCAGATGATGTTGGTACAGATTTATTTTGCTGGCTTTGACTGAGCACTCTTATGTTCAATTATTTTCTTGTGATTTGACAAAAAGTGTGTAACTGGTAAGTGTATTATATATGAAGAACTCTGTGAGGCTCACATTTTTGGTGAAATGCTAAAGTTATTCTTTGTGTTCAGTTTTTACATTTCTGAGATCATATTGGCTCTGGAACATCTCCACTCCGAGGGCATCATCTACCGAGACTTGAAACCAGAGAATATACTGCTGGACTCCTTTGGACATGTGAAACTTACAGATTTTGGTTTATGCAAAGAAAAAATTCAGGTAAATATAATTGTTTATTTATAAAATTTAGTTGTCATTTTTTCCCTGTTCATTGATCTAATATCTATGTTGTGCTTTATGGAGATACACAAACACATTCTCATGATATTATTCGTTTCAATGATATTGTAGTTTTCCTGCAAAATATTTGTCTCCAGAAAGTCTTGATGAGCTCATTGGTTGGTCATTCAGATTGTAAGTTCCAAACAGATTTTATTTCAATCAAGTTAAAGGTACTCCTCGTAGTCTACCCATGTTGTTCAGATATGGTCTGATCAATTTTGGATAAAAAAATGTTTTTTCTCTGTAAACTTGTAAAATATTCTACTATAGATAATTTTCAAGGTAAGATACAAGATGGTCTCACTCTTTTATGCTGCTAAATGTTACTCTTTTTTTTAATAAACAAATTGATGGGTTCATTGGATAGAGATAAGTAAGGACTTAGTGAGCCAAATCATTGCACTTCATTTCCTTAGGATGACTCGGTGACTCATACCTTCTGTGGAACTATCGAGTACATGGCTCCAGAGATTCTCACTCGCACCGGCCACGGGAAGGCAGTGGATTGGTGGTCTCTTGGAGCACTCATGTATGATATGTTGACTGGCGCGGTGAGTTTACCTTGAGGTTTTGTGATGTTTATGTAGTTGTAAGAAATGGCTGAGCTTAGGACACCCGGAAATATTTAGTTTGGCAGGTGGTTCCTTCAACGTTGCTGGCAAACTAGTCTTTTGTTATTAATATAGTTAGCAATTCTATCAAAGTGAAATTCTAATTAGGAAATTCTTTGTTCAGCCACCCTTTACAGCAGAAAATCGAAAGAAGACAATTGAGAAGATTCTAAAAGGGAAGCTGAATCTTCCGCCTTACTTGACACCTGATGCACGAGATCTTATACGTAAACTGCTTAAGGTATGCAACACACACAGTTCTGTCAGATCTCTCTGGTTTATTGACTGCTATCTCATGCAGAGCTTAGTGTTATGAGGTGTATGGATTATAAAATGTTTTTCATCACTAGCGTCAGGTAAGCCAGCGATTGGGCAGTGGATCAGATGACGGGGAGCCCATCAAAAGACATCTTTTCTTCAAGCACATTAACTGGGATGAAGTTATCAACAGGAAGTTGGATCCTCCATTCAAACCAGTACTAGTAAGTCTTAAAAATGTTGTCATGTTTGTTAGATGGACATGACTTGTTTAGTTATAACAATCAGTGTAGATAAACAGATCTAGTTAACCCATACAGCGTCAGATACATACATCATACGTATCTAATGTATTATCTAATATATTCACAATTACAATATGAAACAAAAACATTTATTTTGTGTTGTAATGTTGAAAGCATACCGTGAACTCCATAATTATGAACCTTGTACAAATTGTAATTTCTTGAGCAAACACTTATATAATCAATTATACTTTGACTTCAACTATTAAAAACCCAAAATGAGTTACTCACTCACAATTTATCTGTGCTAAATATGTCAAAAGAAAATTTTTTTGGGGGGAAAAAGCACCTCTGAATCCAAGATGGATTCTCTTCCTGACTCGATAGAATTTTCCCAAACCATTGATTCATAGGTGATGGCAGGCTAAAAGACATTACATTTCGTAATTTTTTGTGGTTTTAAACTGTTTTATGTCCCCCTAAAATGTTCTCTTAACACTGGGATGGGGAAGAAATTACAAAACAACAAAACACGGTATGGGTTAACTATAATAGATCTTGTATGTACTGTCTTTCCTTTGAAAAGTCCAGATGTATTGTGGCATAATTATTTGATGACAAAATAAAATGCCAAAGTTCTTCCCTTTTCTTATAGAGACAGTTGCAGCAAAAGCAAATGGTTCAGTGGCAAATGTAGATGATTTAAGTAGCATAGCTCATGGCCAGTGACACTGTTGCCAGTTTCACTAATTTACCTTGAGAGATTTCTGGAGAGTACTGTTAATGTGCTTTGTGTATGTAGATCAGTCTGTTTAGAACTTGCATTCCTATTATAATTATTTTGCTTTTCAATACTGAAGATTTTTATAAGCCGCTTCTTTCCTTTGTGCTCCAGAGTGGTGAGGATGATGTGAGCCAGTTTGACAGCAAGTTCACCAAACAGACACCAGTTGATTCCCCTGATGACCACATGCTCAGTGAGAGTGCCAACATGGTCTTTGAGGTAAGTAGACAGTTTCTTCTTTGATCATCTTCTCTTATTTATATTTCTTTTCTCCACAGTAGGAAAGAATAGCTTTGTCACACATTCCAAGGTCAATTGGGAAGAACATTACCACTGTTCTTTTTGTGTATCATAAAATGTGAAGGGACAAAACAAAGCAAAAGCAAATCTTGTAAATGTTTTTATCCTCACAATGAGACAAGACTTGCATCGTGTCTAGACTAACTAACTCCACTATAAGGGGAAATAACTGCAGGTGTCCGTGTCTTCATGGGCCCCACATAGTTATTCTAGGTCTTACAGGTGAGTCATCAAGACATGGTGCTGTTCAGTGGTTGCTTGATGTGCAACTGTCCTTTGGGTGCAGTTTTCTCATTCTTATTGCACTGTGCCATATTGGGAAAAGGCAGACATTTTATTGTACAGAACAATGATTATTAGATTTTTTTCTTCACTACATTCAAAATTTTATGTAGAATTGTGGTAAAATTATTTGTAGTGAAGTAAATTCATGTTTGTTCTGTACTTGATGAAATTGGCTATTACCTAATATAAGTGCATGCTCCATTGGTATATTTTTAATAATTGATTGATTTAATTTTTTTGAAAAATTGATTATGCATAATATTTCCCCACCTTCCTGCCCTTTCCCACCTATGTTGGTTTGCAACATAGTATATGTGTGCAATTTGTTTCCAACAGGGATTCTCATATGTGGCTCCATCACTGTTAGAGGAAATGGCGCTGACTCCCTACAGACATGAGGATATAACAGAAATGAGTTTAGCTTAATAGTGTTATTGTAGCATAAGTGAAAATATACGTGTGAATTATGCTTGCAGTGTTGTGAAGAATCTTACTGATATGACGAAAAGCTCCCATGATGCGTGACCAAGGCCTCGTGAATTGATTGGTTTTAATGTGTGATTTGTTTTGTCAAAGATGTACTTTTCATGGATTATGGGGCAATATCTCGTTTAGGTTTTTAGTGTATATTAAAGCATTTTGGGAAACATGTGCTTGAAGTTTTTCTCGCCTTGTTCAAAATTCTTTTTCAAAATCATACATTCAAAATCGTGATGATTCTCATGTCAGTAATATTTCTCATTTCTCTGGATGAAGACGGGCTGAAGGGTTAGTTAAATGAAATAACTGTGTACATATGTACATATTTAAGAGAGACTGCTACTTTTTAGCCATCAGTGACAGACCATTAGTTATTGAGGAACCTTGGGTATTTAGAATATTTCTGTGGAATATAGTTTTAGGATTGTGTTGCATAAATTAACACTGAATATAAAAAATGCAATCAGAAGGTTCTGATATTGGCATTCCTTCGAGGAAATCACCTGCAGCGGCACGCTGCTCCCATGGCTGCATCAATGCCTGTAATGCTTTCTGGAAGCCCTGTTCCATAATTGTGTCTAATGTAGGTGTAATTTACTACAGCCCGTTATAGTCTTTTTCACTGGTGGAGAACACTTTGGCGCTGGCCAACTACAGTTAGCTACGCTGCCATAGCACACAGTTTGTCTTTGATATGTCAGTTCCTTGTTTTTCTTTTATTGAAATTAAGGTATTAAGTATGGATGAGTTATCATACCAAACTATGCAGCTCTACATATGGCACAAGTTTGAAGATGATAATAGTCTGAGTTCTATGTAAACATACAACATTTGACAACAAAGCTGTGTGGCGTTGTCATCCATGTTCAGCAGCAGCCTGGCTGGGTGGCTGCATATCGGTAGGGTCCGGTCACTCAGATCAGAGAGAGAGGCCACTCCTCAGTCACTGCCTCACTGGCAGGAGGGAAGCAACTCATCACTCATTCACAGTTAACATCAGTCAGTGTTCCGATGATGACCCATCACAATAAATGTCATAGAGAGGATACTGAGAGAGATAGAGGAATATATATATATTAATAATAATATACTATATCTATCTATCCATCTCTCTCTCTCTCTCTCTCTCTCTCTCTCTCATATATATATATATATATATATATATATATATATATATATATATATATATATATATATATATATATATATATACACAGAGAGAGAGAGAGAGAAAGATTGGAGCGACCGCCGCTGGACTTTTTCACCTGTGTGTTAAGACGATAATTGGTCCTGTGGAGACATGACAACACAGCTCACGGGAAAATCCCATACTCAGCCGGCGCCTAAATGTTCTCCACCAATGAAAATGACTATAGTGTCAAAATGGTGATCTTTCATCTTGAATTTCATCTTACAAAGAAGAAAAGTTGGATGATTTCAAATCTAGGGATGAGTGGTGCAGTTGAGAACTAAATATTTTTCAATAACTGAATGGATGTGTTGTTATGATCTTGTCAGCAGTATACCAACAAACCAGGCAGTGATGTGGTTTATATTAATTTGGACATGAAAATTGTGTGAGCTCTTTCAAATGAACCATTGACTGTGTTAAAAGATTCATTAATAATGTTTTTGAGGCCCTATTATCTTATTTATGGTAAAGTCATGAATTTGTCATAATGAGTCATAAGATCATTCAGAATTTTTGTTATAACCAACATTCATAGCTATGGCTACCATGAAATGTGCCAATGCCAAATCTGAGAAGGATAAAATCTGTTATATTTATTTTTTAACATTTGTTAGATAACGAAAAAATGCTTGTCAGATATATGTTTTTAGCTTTTGAAATTATTATAGACATTCATATCATGAAGGCAATCAAAACAGAAAAGAAACAGACATTGTAAATAATATCCTATTAAATTTGTGTAGAGCTTAGCTTAGTGTTGTAAACAAATGTAACAGTGAGCTGCTCACATTTCACATCCACCAGCTCATCACAGCATGGATAGACTTCCTCTCACTCTTCCAACCCCCACTCCAAAAATTGAAATTAAAAGAATCAGTAATTAGAAGGTGGATGAATCTTTTGATTCTGTTGTCTTTGTTTAAAGATAATGCTGGTTATGGGAAATTTCATAAACAGGATGTCAAGGGTTTCAGTAGTAGTTCTGCTAGTGGACCGGGACACTGGCAAGGTGAAGTTATTATTCAAGCAAAGCTGCATTTTCCCAGTTGCAAGAAAGCATTATAGTATTATTTCAGTAGTCCTGGTTCATCTATCACAGCCTCACTGCATTGCTGATTTTGTAAAGATTCAATTTATGTAAATTGATATTGTGGTTTCTTCTTTATATCACATGTTTCTGCGACCATTGGATAATTTTTGTTGAAAAAGTATTTTCTATCATGAAGAGTAATAAATTGATGATTGAAAATGAAAATACAGCACATTAGTGTACACTGAACATTAGTTTTGAAGTACTAAACCAGTGGTTCTCAAAGTGGGTGATACCGCCCCCCTGGGGGCGGTGAAACGATCTTGGGGGGCGGTGAGGCGAAAGGGAGCGGTAGGGTGGCATCAGGAGCACTAATATTTAAGTTTGTTTTTACAAAACCTAAATGACATAATGCGTCATGTCCTGACAGGTTGTTTTCGTTTATCTTTCTCCACGGACTACCACTTTTCTCACAGCGATAAAAGCAGAAAACGATCCTGTGTGCAACACCACACACTCACACCATCGTTACAATAGCTTTATTTTGTTACGGAGTTCGAAGTCCAATGTATCTGCCTGTGTTTTGAATTTGGAAAAAAAAGAATATATATATATATATATATATATATATATATATATATATAGTAAGTTTGTGTTCGCCTGTGTGTGTGAGGGGGGCACTAGGAATCCACCTGTTAGCCAAGGGGGCGTTAGCCTGTAAAAGTTTGAGAACCTCTGTACTAAACAAACCATGTAGCGTACCACAGATGGCTAAGTAAAGAATTGCTTACACTGTGTGGAAAGCAAAGCTTGGGTGGCATCAAGGCATGGCTTAGTCTTCCCAGGCTACACTATTGGCCGAGAGTAGGCATAACCAATGAGAGCATGCTACTCCTTATACTGGATGCTGAATGGCTTAGTGACTGCAGCCTCAGAAGAAATCTTGAGTCATCTGTAGCATTCAAATTGAAATCAGGATCATCCTACACTGAGTCATCTCTGCACACACATCTGCAGCATCTTTATTTGTGTTGTGTAGTGTTATTTTGCCTTTTTTGTTTTAAATTATAACTTTACTTAAATCCCTGCGATGCCACCCAAATGACCTGTACCTTCTAAGCCTTCTGGCAGTGACTCCAAGTGGCAAACTAAGATGCTTATGATAGCAGAGAAAGTGAAACTCTGTCACATGCTGAAGTAATGCTTAAAAAGTGTAGAAAAGGTTTACATGAGTGTTTAAGAGTATAGAGAAGGTTTGTAGTAGTGTGTGGAGGCTTATGAAAGCTGTAATATATGGAAGAACATTGCAGTACTCAGATGAATCACTTACCCAACACTGTTTCTACTTTGTGGATTTTCACCTATCACAGGTGGCTCTGGAAAGTAATACCAGCAATAGATGAGTGATTACTGGACTTTAATTTCTCCAGTCAGCTTATGATCTCTCTTTTTCACCAGAATTAGTCTCACAAGATTGGTGACAAACAATTTCCTTTGTAATCTAGACCGTATCTCATAACCATTTCTTTGTAGAATATTTCTCCTTGTATGAAAATTCAATAGGTGACTGTGATGCTGTTAGAAGTGCAAAGCAGTGTTCAGGTTTATATTGCTATTTTTAGTATAATGGTTCCTATGACAGAGTCAGGGGTGGTGTAGCTCTATGGTAATAATGGGAAATTTTCAGAACTTAACAGGCTTTCTCATTAGAAAATAATCATTACAAAATACATCGTTGCAAAATAATACAGCTTTAGATATGATGAAAGACACCAATCTCTACTTCAGAAGAAACCAACCATATCCTCTCTTTATATTTGAACTTGCTCAAAATTTCCCCATTTTCAGCCATCAATGTAATTATTTTGCTAGTCTTTAAGACATGATATTGATGACAAA
Source organism: Callinectes sapidus (assembly GCA_020233015.1). Lineage (NCBI taxonomy): Eukaryota > Metazoa > Arthropoda > Malacostraca > Decapoda > Portunidae > Callinectes > Callinectes sapidus. The sequence continues at coordinate 1,230,499 of CM035200.1, read as the reverse complement.
AATAATAATAAATTGGAGCAATCAGAGGGGATAAAAATACAGTACACTCTATTGAAAATAATGCAACCAGTCATCAAAATTAAATGCAAAACTTGTGTGGCAAACTCAGCTAGTTTCTGGATTACCAATTTTCTGGTTATTTTTTTTATATTTGAAGGATGGATAAATGGCTTGGTGACTACAGTATGACTTTGGATGGTGATTGAGGAACACTGATAAAAGTAGCAAGTATGAAGAGTGAATTGGAGGTAACAGAGTAGTAGGGTCAGTATATGTTTAAGAAATTATATTAGAAATAATTGTTATGAAAAGAAGAAATGGCTATATGCCTTTAATTTGTTTTTGACAGGGTTTCACATATGTGGCACCATCAGTGTTAGAGGAAATGGCTCGGCCAAGTGTGGTGAAAGCACGTTCTCCACGCAAGCCATTCACTCCTAATTCCGGGGGACCGTTCTCCCCAAGATCCATCCAGAACCCTTTCAACTTCACTAATGGTGCTGATAGCTCTTCTTCAATCTCTCATTATGAGCAAATGGATACCAGCAACTCTACTCCTATGTCAAATAACCAGCAGCAGCAGTCCTCACACGGCCATCACCAGCAAGACCGGAGGCTACAGCAACAACAACAGCAGCAGCAACAGCAACAGCAGCAACCCATGTGGAATTGGAAGCATTAACATTCTTGGAATTAGGTGAAATTTTTTAGTGGATCCCTCTTTGCTGCTCAGTTTGTGTGAATTATAGACTTTGTGCTGATAACTTGTGTGAGAAAAGCCCGACTATTACAAATAGAAGTGTGGCATAAGAAGAGGAATGAATGTGTTAATTTGGGGTTTGGTCTATGCAAGATGTTTAGTCACAGATCTGTTGTTCACTTCAGAAAAGGTTATTCTAATTAGGCTTCATATGGATAGTAATGGCATTTGCATTTTTTGTGGATGAAATGACAATTTTTATCAAACTGAGTTGCCATTATAATCTCTAATTGCAGCTGAAGTGAAAGCCTTGAGTGGGAAAGAAAACAGCATGTGAACTGTGAATGTATAAGTATCATTCATGTACTGGGCCTTACATATACTCATAAGATAGCCTTAATATTTAATCATTTTGATGGATACATGAGGCTATTACAAGTTCCTCTTTATGGGCACATGTATAACACATTGTTTGTCATCATAATTCAGTAATCTTTGCGTGTGTACATTTCAGACTGTTCAGTTTAGTCTATTGTGCTCTTGTCTTATTTGCCATGGAGCTCACTCTTCTCTGTTTGTGAGGCTCATTAGTGTTTAGCTGCCCTCATTGAGGCTGAAAATTGGTCATTTGTAAATAATTGCTCACATAACATTGCCAAAAATAGTAGTGCATATCTAGCTTCTTGAAGTTAATGATGGAAATTATAAGAGATTTTAAAAAATGCATTTTCAAAGCTAAACAAGCAAATTTTATTTCTTAAAGAAGGTTTAACAATTCACTTACATAGATATTGAAAATGGATGATTAGATTGATTAGATTATTTACTGTGCCATGCAGTGGTATTGAACATATACATATAAATATATATTACTAGTTATATATAGCCAAAATGTTACAGTAGTGTAGGTGTAGTATAATGCCTTACAAGCATATAGCAGCTAACTAAAGCCCTGGCAGGAGGTTACAACTTACCTGAGTGTTGCTCGAGAACAGTTTGACGGTTGACAACTAACCCCACACTTCATTACCGTAGTATAGGATTTGTTTTTGTGATTGGTTTGTGGAGAAATGTTGTGAAATTATCATTATTTTTTTATTCATTTATTTATTCTTTTTTTCACTCTTCTCACATTAAGGTTAATTTCTTCATAACTTGACATGAATGCATCACAATGTAGTACATGATGCAGTGTAAGGAAGGAAATATGTACTTTCCTCCATATTTTATTGCAATCACCCTTAACATATTGGGACTTATTTATTACAGACCTGTGGAGAGTGTAGATAAGTGTGTATATAGTATATGTGGTTGACCTTGACCCACTTAATCGTTGAAAATGTTTGCTGTGATCATGCTGGTAATCCTGCATCATCTTACTGAGGCACAAGTTCCACAACCCAGTGTGGTTTTATTTGTGAAATGTTATCCTGCCTAACACCTTGTTTCTCTCTCTCTCTCTCTCTCTCTCTCTCTCTCTCTCTCTCTCTCTCTCTCTCTCTCTCTCTCTCTTGCTGTTGAAGAATATGTTTTTCCTAACTTGAAAACTGAATGCTAAATTTCATTTTCACATTGGCAAGTTTCAGTACATATAACAAATTTTCCTCCGTGTTATGAAACGTGCATAATTTATTATGGGCTGAATATCTCCAAAACCTTATTATATGTAGATAAGAAACCATTTATTTAACCTGAATTTTCTAGTTCTTCCAAAGATGGTTGATATCAGTGTGATGTGATGTGTCTTAAACCATTAATGGGTGGCTTACTCTTGGCTGGTAGCTGGCCATCTCTTGAAGATCAATATTCTTTTGCACGAAAGATCATTTTTCATAAGTCTTGGATTTATTTTTCATTTGCTTATTCATTTTTATTTTATTTTTTAGAATATTTTTTGCTATATTTTTTGGATTAACAGGTTACCTATGCAAGAATGTAGTGCAGTCTTGTATATTTGTAAGAATACTTTCTTTGTTTGAAAAATGGCCCTACAAAGTAATTAATTAGTTGTTGAAAGATACTTAACATTGGTGCTTTGATACGGCTCCTTGATAGCTTTATTACATACTCCATGATTCAGTTAACTTTTGTGAACTTGTTTTACTAATGTTTTACTTTCTAACTTAACTTCCTTTGACATTTTAAACCATATTTACAAGTATAACACCACAGTACTCCAAAGCCATCATTCTTTAGAAGAAATAAAACATAAAATTAGGGATCAGTGATAACATCTTCCTTCCTGCTTAAGGATGAAAGTACATTAACATCATCCATCATGCCTTGTATGAGGTGGAATGCTGGAGGAGGTTATGCTGTGAAACTTGGTATTACTGACAAGTCTAAGGAAAAATAAAGATGTTTGTTTTTGTGGTAGAATATGCTGCCTGATCTTAGATGACTTAAATGATGATGTATTTCAGTACTACCAAGAATAAATGCAAATGTATAGCTTGTTGAATGGCTATGCCAGTATTTTTGGACAGCCTGAAAGATTATTTAATACATTTATAAAAAAAACATGTTTATGATAAGAAGTGTTATTCTCCAGTATGTGTGTGTGTGTGTGTGTGTGTGTGTATGTATGTACGTGCATGCATGCAGTACATGCATACACACAAGTATGAAAGCGCATGCTTGCATGAACTGTTTATAAGCTCATAATTTTTAGAAAAATAAACTTCAAGAAAATTTTTGATGCCAGCAGTTTACTAAGAGAGCTACACACACACACATCCTTCCTCCCTCCTTTCTAACCTCCCCTTTGCTCTCTCTCTCTCTCTCTCTCTCTCTCTCTCTCTCTCTCTCTCTCTCTCTCTCTCTCTCTCTCTCTCTCTCTCTCTCTCTCTCTCTCTCCATATATCCTTGAAATTGCTTTCAGCTGTTGATTGGGCTTTAGATAAAAATTTAAGACACTTGAAAATACAGATTTGAGGAAATATTGGACCAACACCTGATTTTCTGTTTTTAACAGTTAAATTAGAAATTAGTACTGTGATAATGACTAGCAAAAGTAAAAGAAATGTGTGCATACTGTTTCAAAACCTCAAAACATTTTCATAAATGTCATTGATTGCATCTGCCTATTGCAGGTATTACAGCAACAACTTTTATCTGTGTAGTGTGTTTGGGTCACTGTAAGCCACCTACTATATCCATCTCTGGTGGATCACACTGGCACTGCAGGTGTTTTTGTCTCAGGTTGGCTGGCTGTCTTAGCAAATATACATATAAAGATACATTTTCTACTCTAAAGATACACTCCACATCATTATGTAGAGTGTCTTAAAGTGAAACACATGTAGATAGATGTTGCAGATTGTGCACCTGCATGGCTGGGCTCTTAATAGAACTTCCCGATTTCTGTTTTGCTAAGATTTCTTTAAAAGCCAGTTTTTTATAAAAATCTAAAGTTACCATGGTGAACCTAGTAATAGTACGGTGTTCAATTATGAGTTGGTGTTGGAGTGACCTGAAACTCATTTGTGAAATTATTAATTAAGAGACTAGTCGGCAAATCAGAAGGAACACACTATGTAACATAACAGATCCTGCAGTGGCTCATAACACACACAATAAAAAGAGAGGATGCATTGTCCTTGCTACATTTGTAGGCATGATGCAGGTATAGGTATTGCAGTAATGTAATAATTCTTAGTTGACTAAAGCTCATTGGGAAGGGGGGGAGGTTGGCACTAGGTGGGAGAAGTGGTGTGGTGTTGTCAATCATGCTGAATACTTTGTTTTATTCTGCATTCTGTATGAAATTAATGGTGTAGCTGCTTGTACTTTTTGTTATGTTATTTATTTGCTTATTATTATTGATTTACATTTTACTACCCATTACTAATCTAATGCACAAATGTTAGAAGCTCCATCTGAGCTATAGACTCATAGTTCTGTACAGTTCATTGTTCACTGTAAGTGTGGTCACCACTAAATCATGGAAACGAGTGTTTTCTGTAGTATTTGCAACCTGCAGTTGACTGTATGTATGTACTACATACATGTTTAATGCTCCCCTGTTCAGAGACAGAAGCAAAGCATGCTTGGTGACGTGGAAGGAAGATTTGAATGATTTCCATAATCTCTCACTCAGAGACTTCCACTCACTTTTACTTTACTGA
>CM035200.1:1210518-1225572 GCA_020233015.1 Callinectes sapidus | reverse complement strand
CTCTCTCTCTCTCTCTCTCTCTCTCTCTCTCTCTCTCTCTCTCTCTCTCTCTCTCTCTCTCTCTCTCATGATGTCTTGAGTAAATGTTATGGAATTGATTTTGCTATGAGGAAGCATCTGTGAGCAAAGGGCTTATGATACAGCTGCAAGATGGCTGTTGGAGTTATATTTTCAATATTTTATGAGGTTGAGTGTATTAGGTGTTGATAGAATTATCTTCAGAATAACTAGCACAAATTTACCTTCAATCAAGATCACAGTTTATCGAGGCCATTGGTTACATCCAAGACTAATATTTCATCCACTGTGAGCATTAATAATCATATCACTATTACATAAGATAGCTTATTGTAGATTTGCTCCCAATTCCTGGTGACCTGTCATAACAAATACTGAGTTATCTTACTTGAGTGACAGCAGTGTTTCCTCTCAATTGATCTTAGTTACTATAGTATCAATGCATAGTAATTAGTAAGCATGAGAAGCTAATTAACTGTAGAATATTTGAAGGACAGAAGGCATAAGTTCTGGCAACCAGTGATCATGCTGGTGCTGCAATCCTTTATGCTTAGTAGTGGGTGCTCATCAAATAGTAGTGTCAATATAGATTCATTCGTTTATTACTCACATTTGTGTGTTTGTATGATATTGAGAGTGAATGGTCTCTGTAAAGGCTCCTCAAGAACTCTCTCTCCAGTACTTATGTTGTCAGTGGCTTCCTTTTCTCCCTGTAGAATGATATGCCTCAGGTTTTTTGCTTCTTTTAAAGCATGAGCATAAAGATGGCAACCTTATCTGTGCTGCTTCTCTGGAGTAGTGATAATCAAGCATGCTTTGGAGGAGGCCTTAAGGGCATGGTATCGAGAAAGTTATGCTCCAGAGGTCCAAAGATGTTGGTTAAGGTTGCATACTTATTAATCTGTAGTTTCTTCTGGCACTATGTAGTGTGTACGAGTAATGATCTAGGAACTGATGTGAGTGTGCGTTTGTATTACTGTTCTCTTTTTATTGATACACAAACAGGTGCTTGAATAAGTGAGAAATGGGTATGTATTATGCTTTCTGATCACTGGCGCTGTGCAAGACTGTACCTATAGAACATGGTAAATGGCTGTTGTGTGTGTGTGTGTGTGTTAGGAACTGTTATTTAGTGACATGTACTTGTGTACTTTTATATCTTTTATGGTGTATGATATCCTGTGTAATGTTGGATGGATACTGAAGACATGTGATTGAAGGAATGAGTCCTTTTATGCAGGATCTGTTTTTATGCAGCCATTTTAAGAGTTTGTGTTTGGAAGATAATGTTTGAGCTTTCATCATTATGTTGTTATTGTAATGATTTCTTACCATTATGTATTATTATTATTATTATTATTATTATTATTATTATTATTATTATTATTATTATTATTGTTATGTATTATTGTTGTTATGATTATTATTATTATTGCTATTATTATCATCACCATCATCATTAATGTGTTTGCAATTTTCTCTTGTGTGTATTTTGAAGTCATTATAAACATGAAGACTTGTGTTATTGAACCATTACCCATAAAATTTGTGATGGTGCTTAGTGGTTTGGCTTCTTGGTTAGAGGACAGGTGCTGTGCATGTGTGTGTGTGTGTGTGTGTGTGTGTGTGTGTGTGTGTGTGTGTGTGTGTGCACAATTGACAAAGGTAAGGATGAGCAGTAACAAGTCATCTTAGAGGCACAAAAAGTGTCTTAAAGATAGAGTAAGAGATCTCAGGCTTTTTCTTCTTTTTCTTTTCCTTTTTATTTGTGTGTTGCTTGCAGCAGTTATGTCTACAGTAGTGGAGTTGGTGGCAGATTTTTTGTTTTACCTGATGAATTTCCAATAGCTGGCTGGTAACAGCTGAAAAGATTTAGCTGAACACAATTTCCTTAATTTTGTATTTTATCAGTTTCATAAAGGTTTTATAAGTTATATGTTCATTGTTATGATCAAGGTTTTTTTTAAGTATATACATTTTTTTATTTATTGTTTATTTGTTAAGTGCTAGGCACATCCTGGTAATCACAAAGCGTCCTTAAGGACACAGCATTAGTGTCATGGATCTCATCACGTAGGAGTATTTATTGCAACATTAAATGCCATGAGTCTGAGGCTGCTGCAAAGTCTTGGATGACCATTTTGTTTTGTTATGAATTAAGATGTGTGCATGTTGACTGTTGAGGCAGAGTCTCCTGCTCATCCTTGAGGAGTGCGTGCATTAATGACAATACGAATGCCTTTGTGTGTGCAGTGCGTGCAGTATAAATGCTGCCAGCTGAGCGGCTCGAGGCAGAGGGTCTCCACATTTCATGGAATAGGTGACTCAGCCATGGACATGATTATCTTTGCCATTAATATTGTTATATGTGAATATACCATTGTTATAATTTCATGTACATGCCAATAAAAATATATGCCTATCAGGCTTTTAGGAAATTTCACCTAAGACCTTCAAAATCCCAGTTAAGTTTATGATGAACTGAACAATATGACTGGCAGGAATCTGAACAGGTCTGTGTTGTAGTATACAGGATTAATCAAACCTCTTTACATGTGTAAATATCACACATCCTCCTAGTGATGTGACTGCATCTCAGATTGCTCTGGAAACTTACTACATGCAGAAGTTTATGTGCCCACAAGACTTTGTACCAACTTCTCAATAAGTCCACACGGTGAGGAACTGAATTTTATCTCATGTGGAAAAAAGGTACAATATCATATAACTGGCTGTTGTATAAAACACCTTGTTGATACAAAATATAAGTAAAGATAAAAAAAATAATTATTATATTTAAAATAGACTGCAAAAGATCAGTCAACATTAACAAGGCATTTATTGAAGACGTTCATACATAAGCAAATCGCTTGTCAAACGTGTTACACATCATGCTTACAGTACTATACAGGTACCACAGCAGTAACATGGTGGATGAAGCACGTTTGTTGTGTTAGGTGGTAATACGAAGCTTGTCAGCACCACTGACCCGGCACTGCGTCACCGTAGACTTAATTCGCGTGCGACGCAGCTTAAGGTGACGAGAGCTTGAAGGCGCCTTGACTGGGACTCACACACACACACTCTCTCTCTCTCTCTCTCTCTCTCTCTCTCTCTCTCTCTCTCTCTCTCTCTCTCTCTCTCCAGTATCATATAGCTAATGCCTGTGAGGAATATCTGCGCATAATTTGGGAATATATTGCTCCTTTACATGGCCGTATTGAGAGGTGTCGTTCTCGAGTTCTTGGTCTGTTCTTGCCACCCGTCCCTTCCCCCATGCCCTGCTTGCGCGCCCATTAAGGGAGAGCGGTGATGTAACTGTTGTACAAGTGGATGATGATAAGCTTTCAATTACTAGTCAGGTCAGGTGTGGAAAGATTTCCTGTGAAAATTGCGGAATAAATATTGCGTCTTGCCCTGCGTCTGTGGCCTCGACGCCCTCCACACTGCAGCGGCGTCAGGGATTCGAGAGGCGGCACATGATCCCTATAATTGTTGCTTTGTTTACGCCGTATGTCCCGCCAGTGACTGCCTCGTGGACTAATAAACGCTGTCTTGGCTCTTCCTGAGGTGAAGGGACTCCGCCAGCAACCAAGGTGAAGGCCAGCAGGAGACGCTTGTCGGTGCAGTGCAGTGCGGGGCCGTGTGGGGCGGGGCGCTCCTCCTATAGTGTTTGTTTTATTGCAAGTGGGTGTCGGTGCTGGAGCGGAAAGGTTAGAGGGCAACGCGGCGAATTCTGCGGACCTCACCTGTCAAGATTGGTATTGGTGATGTTATTGTTATTTTATGTTATTATTATTATTATTATTATTATTATTATTATTATTATTATTATTATTATTATTATTATTATTATGTAAGAAGGGAGTCCGACCAAAGGAAAAAAGAGAAAAAGACCCACTGTGGTACCGGTTCTTAAAAATGTTAGAGAAAACATTTTTTTTCTTTCTTGTATATGAAGAATGTCCATAGTTAAGTGCATGCAGTTTTGTATGAAGAAAGAATTGTCCTTAGAGGGCAGGCTATGACTACCCCTTTGTGTTGAGGCACAAAGGGAAACGTTCAGTGAGGTACAGCTGGCTTTAATGATAAGTTCACAGCACCCCTCCCCCCTGAACCACTGCTATTAGACCTCACTGGGAGCAATTCGTTTTGAGCAGGTGTCTACTGCCTCCTCCTGGTTATTGTCATTAGTGTTGTTGTTGTTGTTGTTGTTGTTGTTGTTATTATTATTATTATTATTATTATTATTATTATTATTATTATTATTATTATTATTATCATTATTATTATTATTATTGTTGTTGTTGTTGTTGTTGTTGTTGTTGTTGTTGTTGTTGTTGCTGTTGTGGTTGTGGTTGTTGTTATTCTTATCATCATCATCATCATCATCATTATTATTATTATTATTATTATTATTATCATTATTATTATTATAATTATCATCTTCATCATTAATAATAATAATATTGTTGTTTGTATCATAATCATTATCCTTATCACCATCATTATCATCATTACTCTTATCATAATCCCATTTCATTTTTCCTATTTTTATCTTATTCATGCATTTATAAGTGAGCTTTATTAATTTATTCTATCTCTCTTTTCATTTTCTTTTCAATTTCCTTACACTATCATTTCAGGAAGCACCACCTGAAGTATCGTTGCGAATGTAGTGTTTACGGAAGCTTCACCTGCCGCCATCAGTATCTGTGTAAGTCTTTAATGTGTTTCCGTAGTGTAGCGGCTTTTACCGTAACCCATTGTCCGTCACCCATTACTACTCATATTGTCAGCGATGCTCTCCAGTTTGAAGGTGACAAGGCTGGAAGGAGTCTCTCAATTTTACCTGACTGATAAAGAAAGAACAATGAAATGATGGAGTAAATGGATAAAAATAGACACCAATGACCAAGAACTGCACGATGACCTTCATGAACCTGTTCCATATCCTCCTCCTCCCCCTCCTCCCCCTCCTCCTCCTCCTCCTCCTCCTCCTCCTCCTTCTCCTTCTTTTCCTCCTTCCTCTCTTCTTCCTGCTTTTTTGCTGGCCACCTTCCCTCTTTTCTTCTTCGGTTCCTCCCTTCTTTCCTCTCCTTGATAAAACCATCGCCACTACCATCACTTCTAACAACATCAATAAGAACACCTTCTATCCATATAAACCAGACTGAGCTCACCTTTATGGGTAGGAGGAACCCGATAAGTGTCTCATTATGGGAATACAGATACAGAATAGGAGGTAACTAGTGCCCCTTACATCATTTCTTTTTTCCATAATACGAAGGAAAAAATATATATACAGTAAAGGGAGTTACAAAAAGCCGTCAGATTTACAAGCGGTAGTTCCCGAATGAAGTATATTTACCTATTTCTATCTATTATTAAAGACGTCTATCACATCCCCACTTAACCCATTCAGAACCATGACGTGCTTTCATATTTATTCTGCTTACTATTTGGCGATTTTATACAGATTTAGAAACTTGAGTGGGGATTATGATAGTGAAGACTGGCCATTTATCTCCTCACCTCCATAAACCCTTCTTAATGTCAATAAAATCGTCTAATCACACCAAATCCCCTAATAAAGATGCGTCTCAGTATTGAAGGGGTTAACCTAGATTTAAGACTGTCAAGTCTGCTCAATACCTTTCATTCCTAGTATCTATTTAATCACTACACTTTTTTTTTTTTTAGTGGCAGTATTCGTTTCTTCAACACGAGATAATGACAATGAGAGTAATGAAGTACTTAATAGTAAGTCTCCAATTGTTGTATCCTGAGATTCTTTCCCCATGTAACTCTCAAGAAGGTCTAGTGTGTTTTATCTATGGGCAGTTAACTCCTTCAGTACTGGAACACATTGTTATCACGAATTTCGGATGTGATTAGACGATTTCATTGGCATTAGGGGGAGCTTATGGAGGTTAGAAGATTAATGGTCAGAGTCTGTGCCATTTTATTCCCTAAATCAGTTTCAGAAGCTGTATAAAATCACTAAATAATGAGCAGAATAAATATGAAAACGTGTCCAGTACTGAAGGGATAAGTGGGAAAAACAGGACTATCTTCTACCACTCGCAGTTAATACGTTGTGTTTGTCATCATTATCATTAGAAGTAGTGTATTATTGTCATTGTTGTTCTACTCAGGATAACAAAAACTTATTAAAGAAAAAGAAAAGGAAAGTTTCCTAAAGACGCCAATCCCTCAAAGAGAGAGTGAAGCTACACGTTCAAAATTACCTAGAGAAATGCCTTGAAATGTCTTGTGTGGTGGCCTTTCTTGAATATACAGAAACCTGATATTCTGTATAGCATCATTTGTATCCGTAATGTTGACTTCAACTCGCTGAAAGACGAAAGAGACGGAGAATAAATCTTAATATACAGATAAGGTAAAGATGAGAGGAGGACACCTAAACTTTATGGAAACACACACACACACACACACACACACACACACACAGCGGCGGCCAGTGAAGGTTGCTGATGATAAGTAGAAAGTCTAAGCTTTTGCAAGAACACTCGTCTCCGACTATACACGGATTCCCTCTCCCTTTTTTGCCTCTAAGGTCAACCTCAAGATTTCCACCCCCAAAACAAGCAACTGAGCAAACACACACACACACACACACACACACACACACACACACACACACACACACACACACACACACACACACACACACACACACACACACAGTTATTTATTTATCATGCCGACAAGGTAACAAGGAATATTAGCGACTTATTTGTGTGTGTGTGTGTGTGTGTGTGTGTGTGTGTGTGTGTGTGTGTGAGTGAGTGAGTGATTGTAGTAATAGCATAGTTCCTGGTATGGCATCTTTTAAGCGCGTTCCTTCTTTCTGCCGTGTCATCGAGTTCCCTTTTCGTGCGTAGCTGCAGACTGGCTTATCTCTTCTCTCTCTCTCTCTCTCTCTCTCTCTCTCTCTCTCTCTCTCTCTCTCTCTCTCTCTCTCTCTCTCTCTCTCTCTCTCTCTCTTGGTGTTGTCAATGAAAATATGTACACGAGAAAGGAAACGTGCGTACGTGAAGAAAATAACAACACCTCTTGAGCAAACTTCGGGTCCTGGGAGTAAGTAATCTGTTTCGCACCAGTCACTGTCTGGACTTAAGGTAAACAAGTTTTCTCCGACGCACAGAAGTCAAGCTGGGGAGTTTATGCTTCTTGATTGTCTTCTATATTTCAAACTGGACTTGAAGAATGTCATAAAACTAAAACTAGTAATTTGCGCTCTTGAGGGAAAAAAAGGGGGTTAATAGACAAGTCTGCACGTTAAGATACATTTAGAGGCGTGAAATTGATTGATAGTTTGGTTTCTCTGCCAATCCCTGCCTCGCCAGTTTGGCGGGTGTGCCTTACTGACAGGAAGGTGTCCGTGCATGCATGGCAGGGCTTAGAGCTGAGGGCCACACACGGGCACTCTACCTCCACTGCCACACACACTGAGGTTTACCTTCCGCCTTTTAGGGTATGCTAACATTCAGCTTGAAGGAGGTGGCAGAGCCCAGCAGTACCCTTCGTCGAGCAGGAAGTCCACCTGCTGATGAGGGTGAGGTGAGAGCGCCACAGCGTCGCCGCCCCACCGCCGCCACTACGTCGGGCGTGTGGCGCCGGACACTCGGGGCCGCCTCACCCCTCAGGGTGCGGCCACCTTGCCCCTTGTGCTCTGCCGCTCACCGTCTGTCCGCCCAAACAACAACTTGGCCCCTAGAATGTTAATATGGTCAAAACAAACACGGTTCGCTGAAGACACAAAGGGCGACAGTTTAACGGCGCTCTGCCAAGGCTTCCTAGCCTGCGCCGCCGACACCACGCGACTAATGGTCCAAATAATTATGACCTTGACTCATAGCTGACAGGTGCCATTGAAAATAGAGTATACAGGAAAAAGCATAAAAAAAAAACTTGGTAAAAATTGCGCCACCTTGATGTGGTTGTGGTCCAGACTGACCCCACGCTGCCATTCAAGCCCCTCCAGCCTTATTACAAAGAAAGGCCCTGATGAACGAACACACTGCAAGATGCCATGCGATATCCATAATGACCTGAAACTGTCGTATAATTATCTCTTTTATTATTCATCATTCATTTTCGCAAACTCCTCATCCCCTGCCTTACCGTCCCCCACCCCTCCTCTTCCATGCTCGGGCCCTCCCTGCTGGCCCAACTCGAGGACAGGTAGCCACGCCGCCGCTACCTGTTGGCCTCAGGTAAACAGTGGATGGCGCCGGCCACAATAAATTCAACAGTTGGCTAAGACGAAGGTAATTACCAGACGTCTGAGTGGTGGGGGTAGCGGGGGAGGCGGGCCGCTGGCTGGAGGTGAAGGGGAAGAGGACAGAGGTGAAGGGGTGAGGAGGAGGCAGGGAGGAGTTTTCAGGTATAAGTTATAGTTTCCCGCGTGCTGGGTGGAGGCTGAGGACGACAATTTGCAGGGTGGAGCTGTAGGCTGCGAAGGTGGAGGGTGGAGTGGCAAAGGATGCAGACTGCAGGAGATAAGCGCGAGGGGAAAAAGAAACAAAAATACGAATGAAAACGAGAAACAAGCTAAACGCGGTGAAAAGCATTGAAGAAGGGAAAGCGGTTTTGTGTATTATACCGAAAAAAAAAAGACTACGCGACACTGAACGAAGAGAAAGAGAGAAAAGACAGAGACAGAGAGGGGGGGAGGGATGGGGGAGGAGACTTATGGAGAGAGAGGGCTAGAGAGAAGTTGGAGGAAAAGAGGAGGCGGGGGAACGTGCTGTGGCCACCCACGAATGCACGACCAACCCTGACAACTCCCCCCCATCCCCCCACCCCTTCAGCACCCCCGCCCCTCCTTGCTGGCGCCGGGGATGGTAATAATGGCGCCAGACTGCCTTACCGGGATGCGACCTCCTCAGAGTCTCAAAGTCACACGGGAAGCAAGGTGAGGCTGTGTGGGTGGCGGCAGGTGACCACGCACAACGCATGCACCACGCTGCTTGTTAATTAACCGCGTATGATGTCATTAATGCGAGTCCGTCTCCTCCCCCCCCTCCCTCCCTCTCTCTCTCTCTCTCTCTCTCTCTCTCTCTCTCTCTCTCTCTCTCTCTCTCTGGTAATAATTCCAGAAATCATAAATCATCATCAATTTTACTTTTTTGCACAGATGATCAATTTTTACACCTCTTCGTCCAAGTGTCACATTTTTAGTTCTCTTTTTTTACCTTCCTTCCCTCTCCACCTCCCAGTGATCCCATACCTCACACCTTTCCCCTCTTCCTCCCTGCCTCCCACCCTTGCTATCCCTCATGCCTCGAATTGCTCCTTCATTCTAACCTTTACATGCATTCCTTTTTATTCACTCATCTTGCCTTTTTTGTATAACTTTCATTCGTTATTTTTTTGCTCTTTCCTCTAATTTATTTATTTTTTCTAAACGTATATATGATTTACTTTAATTTGACTCACTCTTACCCTTTAATGCACTAATTCCCTTATCTACTCAGTTTTCCAACCACATTTAAACATCTACATTGGATTTTTTTCTTTTATTTCACTCGTACATTATCTTTTTCAGTACCCCTTTTTACGCCTCACTCCTTTAATTAAGATCTTCCAACTCTCCGTACTTTTCCTACTTCCCATACTGCGTTCTTTTCGTCTACACTCCCCTTGACCTTCATTCATTCCCTCCCCACCACCTCTTGCCCTTTTCATCCTATACCTCCGCCCTTCATCTCCTCGGCTGGCATATACATAGCGTTAATGAGTCGCAGATAGCACCAAGTGTCGTGAAGATAACCACAGTAACCGAAGCAGTCGTATCTTTGAGCGTAAGAGCAGGGAGCGCCTAACTGGAAAAGTCAGAGTTGAACCGAGAAGAAGCTCAGGGCATTGTGTGTGACCTGTAGTGACGTCACGAGTGCAAACAATTAGCCCGTGTCCGGTACATAATGAGAATACTTATTGAAAAAAAAAGTGGATTATGTCAGCATCAGGAATAGATCGGCTGGGGGTTATTTTTAGTGTGTGTGTGTGTGTGTGTGTGTGTGTGTGTGTGTGTGTGTGTGTGTGTGTGTGTGTGTGTGTGCGTGTGTGTGTTTTGTCCGGTTTTTCGTGTTCCTTCTCTCTCTCTCTCTCTCTCTCTCTCTCTCTCTCTCTCTCTCTCTCTCTCTCTCTCTCTCTCTCTCTCTCTGTCTCATATTCGTAGTTTCTATCTACTAAATGGTAAAGACACCGAAACATTACATTACCACAACAATTCTAACACACACACACACACACACACACACACACACACACACACACACACACACACACACACACACACACACACACACAAGACATGATACAAATTCAAAGAAAGATTAGATGAGTATAGAAACGAAAAAACGGAACCACACGAAATTTAACTCAGGCACTGAAAATCACAACTAGGTAAATATACACACAAGTGACCCCTTTGCTTCTTTACCTATTACCCTTACCCCCTCCCCCCACCCCTCATTTTCTTCCTATCCTCCCTATTCCTTTATTCCTCCTTTCCTTCCCCCGTGGTCCCCGTCACCTCCACCATGGCAAGCACACACGTAAGTTGCGAATTTGCATCTGCGCTCAGTGTCCGGGGGAGTTGATGGCCACCCATTTCCCAGACAAGGCGGGGAACATGATGCGAAATAGCCTTGGAACGAAGACGCTTTAACTCTTCCAGGGAAAGCGAGGCGTGAATGACTGCCGGACACACACACACACACACACACACACACACACACACACACACACGGTTATTCGTACTCGTGGTCATATAGTGTGTGTGTATGTGTGTGTGTGTGTGTATGTGTGTGTGTGTGTGTATGTGTGTGTGTGTGTGTGTGTGTGTGTGTGTGTGTGTGCGTGTGTGTGGACAAGTTAGTGTATTTCTTTCCCTCTTTATTGTTTATTCGTTTATTTATTTATTTGTTTTGTCCATTTTTATCCATTCATTTTTTTTTCTATTTTATTCATCTTTTTTTTTTGTGTGTGTGTGTGTTTGGGTACAGCCATGTTTCCTTCGTTTGTAAGTGCATTCTGCTCTAATGTCTTCATCAGGTCCCTTCCTTTTACATCCCAGGCTCAGTGTTTTCTTGGGTTCGCAATAAGCACAACATATTCCCTCCCTTCTTGGAGTGATCGAGGTAAATGAAGAGTGAGGGAGGGACGGAGACTCAATCATTGGCGTCTGTCTTCCTCTCCCTCCGCCAGTCACGAGAGCTGAGATGTTTTGCCTTTGGGAGGGAAGTCGAGTGTCTGTGTATGAATTATGTATGACTGGCGCCGAGTGGAACTTTTTTCTATTATTTACACAAATGGAGAGAAGCCAAGAGCTGAATAAACGTAAGAACTACCGCCTCTTGCCGCCCCATTACTGGCGAGGCTGGCGGGGATTCCCAAAGCAAGATGTATAATGTAATCTGAGAATCTTGTTTTCAAAGTGTCTGCGTCTCGGGACTGCGAAAAATAAATGACATGGAGGAAATAATCTATTGGTTGACTCTCGTAAGAATGATTGGCAGAAAAAAGGCTTGGAGTGTGAAGCGTGTTTTGTGCCGCGGCTCCGTCCTGGAGAGGAATGCATGCAGTCATCGGGCGGAGTGTTGGTGGCGGCGGGGACCACATGCAGGGATGCGGCGCCGCGCCAGGGATTAAGATACCTGATAGAGACAGTCATGGGGAAATCCAGTCATGGCGTGTGCTTACATGGTGTTGCATTCTTGCATGAGGACACTGTACAGCCTCGATCCCTCATAAGCGGCTCCCTGTGTCCCCTCACGGGCCGTAACCTCAAACGTCTGGGATCTAACCTCAGCTAACTAACCTCCACTATATTTAACGGACTCCAGTGAAAGTTATTGAGGTTTTCAATTTTTTCTTTTATTGCTGTGGTAGTTTAGCAAGGATACTACGTCACTGTAGATAAAAGGCGAACAAACGACAGAATCCGACAAATCATCTCTGTGTGTTTTAGAAATAATATTCCTGATGAGAAGCTGGAGCGTTTGAAGGTTTCAAGTTGATGCTGTAACTCGTATCTTCAAATGCTTTGGTGTTAATCTTTTTCATTTCTAACAAACTTTGCAATAAGGTTTTTATTGTCACATCTTACTTGGCAGAGAGACCAACTTTAGAAAGAATAATACAGCACCACTAAAAGAATAAAGAAAAGTTCACTAACAATGTCTTTCCATAAAAAGAATAAAACGAGAAGCAGGAAAAATGTCCAGTTCAGTTTCTGAGATGTTTATATATATATATATATAGAGATAATATATATATAGATATATATATATATTATATATATATATATATATTCGATATAATATAGTAATATATATATATATATATATATTATTAACTGAAATTTGATACTCTTCTTGTGAAGTAGAAGTGAAAAAAAGTTTACGAGACTTTAAAGGCAGTGTAACAAGAAATTTGCATCACTCATAGGATAAAAACATCGTGAGAGGGCGACCAATCATTTGTGCGTCTTTGACAACAATCCTGACGCGACAACAAAGCGTTTAAGAATACGGGGCTGTGTGTGGCGGCGCCCTCGGGATGAATTCATATGCGAGACAGCCTTGGGTTGAGGAATGGCCGGCGGGAGCAGGGCTGGCACCAAGCACATGATTCTGACTTATTGCGTGCTGACCAACCATTAAGCACCGACTGATGCTAATGTGACCTTGGCATGAATTCCAATCAGGTGCTGCTTACCTTGGTCACCTCGCGTGTACCTTTTTTTTTTTTCTTCTTCTTTTTTCTTTCCATTCCTTTCCCGTTTCGTTCGGCGTGTTTCTGGCTAAAGGTTGAACTTTCTTTCTTTTTCCTTTATGTCCTTTTCTCTATTTGATTTATGTTTTTTCTTTCTTTTACTTTTTCTCCGACAAGATTGGATTATTCTTTTCTTTTTGTGCATTTTTTCCCTTGTATTTCTTTACTCACCAATTTACTTATTTATTTCTACTCTTGCTTGTTTTGAAGGGTGACTTGCTCGTTTCAATACAAGTGACGGGAATGATGGCGGTGCGAGGAACATCAGGCTTTAGTATAATGGATAGTCAATGAATGCACTACTGGTGTTCATTATCTGATTGGAGTACTTCCACATGAGTTTCTCCGCTGTTTGTGTCTACTTAGTGTCACTCTTAATAAAGCAGCACATAAACTCAGTACTGGGACGCGTTTTTATATTTATTCTGCTTATCATTTGGCGATTTTATACAGCCCTAGAAACTCATGTGTGGATTGAAATGGTAATAGTTCTTCTGACCTCCATACGTCCTTCCTAATGTCAATAAAGTCGTCTGTTCATATCCAAAACTCGTGGTAAAAATGTGTCCCAGTACTGAAGGGGTTGACGGTTAAAGTTTGGCAGTAAAACAAACATCGCTAGTAGGCTACATCTATCGGCCTGTTGACTTGCTGGAACATTGAATTTCCCATGACAGACTTGCATTATATTGTTTTTGTTCTATATGTTTCTTTGATTGATGTATCATAAAAAGCTTTAACCCCTTCAGTACTGGGACGCATTTTTATATTTCTTCTTATAACTCGTCGATTTTATACAGCTTCAGAAACTTATGTAGGTATTAAGGACGGTGAAGACTCTGGCCATTAATTTTCTGATTTCCATAGACCCTTCCTAATGTCAATAAAATGGTCTGATTACACCCAAAACTCATGATAAAAATGTGTCCCAGTACTGAAGGAGATAAATATGAGAGCAGTGTTTCTTCTTCTTCTTCTTCTTCTTCTTCTTCTTCTTCTTCTTCTTCTTCTTCTTCTTCTTCTTCTTCTTCTTCTTCTGCTTCTTCTTCTCTTTGTTTCTTCTTCTTGTTGAAAAGTTGACAGCTAAGACCATACAAAAAGATAAATTGATATACAGAAAAATAAGATAGGACATTAAACTTTTGTCATTGCAGCTAAAGTAAAATCAAATCTCTTCTTTTATTCCAATAGCCAAGCGTGTAGTCCAATATACTATGAATGAATTTTGCTGCACCAAAAGTGGGATAGTTTTATGTGGTGTGCGCAGCCTAACGTTTCCTGCGTTGTTGTGTTGCTTTATTTGTTCATTGCGTAGTGGTATCTGAGGTCATAGGTGTCCACGTGACTTGCGTTGATAAGCAAGTGTGCGTGTGTTGCATCATTCCATCACTAATACAGGTCTCTCGTTGCTCCATTACTTCTATATATTTGCTTTGTTTGCCTTTCCTCTATTCTTTCGTTTTTTTCCTTATGTTTTTTTTCTTGTTCATATTTGTTGTTGTAACGTTCTATTGTTCTTGTTCTCGTATTGTTCTTCTCTTTATTGTTATTGTTGTTGTTGTTTTTCTGTTTTTCCCTCCTATAGTTTCTTTTCTTTTCTTTATTGCTATCATTGTAGTTATTTTTCTCTTCCGCTTTTTTTTTCCCTCCTCTGGCTTTTCCCCTCTCCTTCATAATCATCATCAGCATATTTCTCCTCCTCCTCCTCCTTATTATGATTATCACCATCATCATCATTACCACTACCCTTTCCCTCATCATTATCATCATCATCACCACCACCACCACCCTTTCCTCCATACAGCAATCGTTTCTTACACCCATACATTCAACGAGGTCAAAAGTTACAACCTGGTTTAGTTGACCTTTCAGACACATTTTCTGTCTTCCATGACGATACAGTTTTCTCTTACATCCTCAGCAGGACAGTGGCGGCAAATAAAAGACCCTGTTGACGCACGTATATGTTTCTACTATAAACACCCGGGGAAAAAAAGGGGAAAAAAGGGGAAAAAATATACAGACATGAGCAAGCAATCCTTACGAAAAAAAGTGTGTGTGTGTGTGTGTGTGTGTGTGTGTGTGTGTGTGTGTGTGTGTGTGTGTGTGTGTGTGTGTGTGTGTGTAACAGCCAGACGCCAAAATATCTACCACGGCACAGGAGACAATTTCAAATCAGCGTGTGAAATTTATGCGTTCTCGTGTATATTTCTCGGGTTTTCGACT
>CM035200.1:1136559-1185243 GCA_020233015.1 Callinectes sapidus | reverse complement strand
GAGAGAGAGAGAGAGAGAGAGAGAGAGAGAGAGAGAGAATAAAAAAAGGAACAGGAAGGAAGAGAGGTGGATTGCAGGGGCAGACGCCATCACCCTTGCGTGGATGCCCTGCCAAGAAATGCGTCATTCATTATGGAGGCGCCAACATGGAGAGCCACGCATTACCACGCCTCGGCCTCCCTTCCCCAACCCCTCCCGCCTCACCATCCCCCTCCTCCCTCCCGCCCCTTGAGTCCTCACGTCTCTGTCTCCTCGCTACCCCTCCTCCCGTCTGTTCTTCGGCGGCCCAACATACTACACACATCCTCTTGCGCCATTACTCACTCCATTCAGCTTTTTTCATTATTATCTCTCTCTCTCTCTCTCTCTCTCTCTCTCTCTCTCTCTCTCTCTCTCTCTCTCTCTCTCTCTCTCTCTCTCTCTCTCTCTCTCGTGTAGCGTTACCGATTCTTTCATTCATGCTGTCACTCCTCCCTTTGCCGCCTCTCCTCCGTCACCTCTCCCAGCCAGCATGCTTTCCCTCACCTATGCACTCACATCCGTCACACTCCTGACACCCGACGGCGCGACACACCTAAATTATCTTGTTTACGTCTATTCCTCTTTTACTATATGGTTCCTTGCTATTTTGTTCTGTCATTCCCTTTGAGCGAGATAATCTCAATGGTCCTACACTCACTCACTCACACACACACACACACACACACACACACACACACACACACACACACACACACACACACACACACACACACACCAGTGGTTACGTATACCGGTGTCGAAACCTGTTGAAAGGAAGCGAGTATTGAGGAACCTTTTTACTTCCGTTCCTAAAACCTTCATCTCTCCGCTTCGATCTCAAGGAACCGCCCTCTATTCACGCCGCGCTAATATGGGTATGGAGGTATGGATGCTCTCTCCTTCTCTCTCTCTAGTGCTGATTTATACCTGAAGGGTGGGAATGAAAAGGAAAAAGATTAAAAAAAAAAAAAAAAGAGTGGTGTAATGTGTATTGATGCGGCGGTACAAGGGTTTGGCGGGGTGGTCCAGGGGTGAGAGCTGCAGAGCGCCTCGAGTGGTGTAGCAGTAGTTTGATACCAGGGCGAGCAAAGTGGCGGCCCTACTGCTGGCAATAAAACACAACCTCTTCAGTGACATGGCAGGAGGAGGTGAGCCACGATACGGCGAGGGAAACAGGAAGAGAAGAGGGCGCGAGTGCAGGTGCAGGATAAATAGCAGCGGAGAATGCATGGTGAATCAGGAGCGTGTGCGGGCTTAGTGATGGGTAGATCAGTGAGTCACGGCGATGTGGAAATGTGGGGTAATGTGTCAAATGGAAATACAGGCGCCATGAGGGGGTGTGTGTATCCGCTTGACTCCTGGCGCCGACCCACCGCGCCACTAAGTCAGAACAACATCCTTCTCTATATAAGGGCTGCTCCTCACTGCGCTGGGGTTGTTTGATGTCCCGAAGAGCTGTCCTTCCTTCATGTAGGCCGGCCTAAATAAGCACCTTTATTTCCTTTCCCTCAAAAATAATTTTCTTTCCTTTCTGCATTTGATGAAAATAAGTGTGCATTGGCGATGGGGGAAAAAATAAATTACGGCCATCATTACTTTTCTCGGAGGTCCCCGAAGAGTTCTCGGAATGGCTCTTTATCGAGGAAAAAGGGAGAGGGAAAAAAAGAGTGACGCGGAGCTCTTATGGGCGAGGTGGCACAAGGCCCACGTCTCTCACAGCCACACCTGATATCGGCCTTTTTGGTGCCGCTGCTCCCCTCCACCTGACGCACAGGACAGCTGCTGCATCTGTGACCCCTTACTGAATTCATCTCCTCCACAGATGAATACAGGCGCGCTGCTGTGTAATCATGCACCTCAAAAACTCTGCTTTGTTGATCATTTGTGTGAGGCTTGACGGCGCGTGGAGCCTCTGATGTCTGGGACCGTCCGCCTCACACTTGTTGTCGTCACGAATCACTCAGCCGTGTCTGGCACTCGTACCTGGCACTCCCTCCGTGTGTGTGTGTGTGTGTGTGTGTGTGTCAGTCTGTCTGCCCGTGTTTACGTCCGTCTCGCCGAGCAGTCGACCTCGGCTCAAGTACCTCGAGCAGATTGTGTTGCCGTTACCGCCTTTCAAACTCTACTTATGGAACGCTTTAAGGTCTAAAGTGTTGTTTTAAAGCCACGGCGCGTGTTGCACTGTCTGGGACCGGCGTGGGAGCGTAGATGGCGCGTGGCCGAGTTGAGGCGCCTGGCAAAGGGAGGGGAAAGGCGGGAAATTTGATGAGGTTGCATGCGGGTATTCTGAGCCGACCTATAAATTAGGAAGAGGTTTGGCTGCCGGTGCTGTGGTCATGGTCACGGTCGTCGCCTTGCTAATCAGGATCGTCTCTCCTCCACAGCACGTCATATGCGCCAGTGCAGCCTGATGCTCTGCACCTCAGCACTTTCATGCAGCCCATGACTCTCTATAGTAGCGGTGGGGACAACAGCAACGACGCAGCGCATTACTGAGCACCATCACCACCATCAGCAGTACCACAGACACTCATCAGCATCAACAGCTGAAGCAGCAGAGACGACACCGTAGGAAAAGAGTGAGAGGATGCAGGCAGGACTGTACTGGCGAGCTGGCGCCATGGGCGTCTGGCTGCTGCTGCTGCTGCTACTGAACTTGCGTGAGGCGGAGGGTGTAAGGAGCATGGTGAGAGGAAATCACGCCCGCGATGTCTCTCTCGGCAGCAACACCCTTCAGAACCTGCAGACTCTGTGGCAGAAAGACAGTCAGGAGGAGGAGGTAAGGCATGGACACACACACACACACACACACACACACACATTTCAGAGTCGGGTCATCATCATAATTTGCCAAAACTGGGTACGTCAGTCTCCCACGGGTGGGACGGGGTGGGCAGTGCGGCGCCTGGATATCCTCCGCCACGCTTCCTCCCCCGCTACCGCGCCGGACTTTCGTGAGGAACTTGACCCCCTTGGTTCACGTAACACTGCGACCCAACATATTCCAGGCTCAGTTTCACCAACCTGACACCCTCAAGGTCATACCGCCTTGTTTACATCCTGCACCGGCCTGGTTCACATCCGGCACGGCTTCCTTTAAGAGTTGGTCTTGGCGTATTTAGAGTCCGAGTCCTGATGAGCATTACTGAGCTCGTTGTGCTTCGAATCATCTGCTCCATCTACCTGTGTTACTAAGCTTTGCCTGGCGGAGGACGACACCTCACCTCCATCTCTTATCATCACTCTATACTACAGAATCAGCTTCTCATGTTACTTGATATCAAATTGGCTATGGTTTGGTACCTTAACCAATTGTTCTTTCTTCCCACAGCGCCCACACATGCTTGATCCCCGCAAGACCTGGGATTTCTTCCTTCGCAACTCTGAGGCACAGAGAGCCAGATCACGGAAGAATCGCATGAGAAACCGCAAGAACCGCATCCCCATGCCAAAAGAAGGCCCTCCCGGTCCCCCAGGGCGCCGAGGACCCGTAGGTCCCCCAGGAGCCCCAGGAGGGACCCTCACCACGCAGGAGATGGAAGAGTACATCAAGGACTTTCTCAGAGGTCAGAATTGCACGTGTTTTACGATCTCGTGACAGGCTTGATTTTAAAGATTCCCTGATTTAGAGAGTCTGGAAACTTAATTCAATCTGATTTCCAGGTTAATATATCTATTTGACCAATATATATATATATATATATATATATATATATATATATATAATATATTATATATATATTATATATATATATATATATATATATATATTCACGACGCAAAAACTTTACTTAAAACGTTCTTAATCATTATGTAACGTACAGTTTCCTCATTCGACTTACTCGGTGTCTGATAACACGTGTCCCCGTAGACTACCTGAGTCAAAACAACACTTTGCCAAACGTGACGAGTCTGGAGTCAAGCGAAGGACTGAGATCGTCTCGGGCTAGTCGGGGCCGTGTAAAGGCTGCCTTCACAGCCATCCTGCCGCGCCCCCTCGTCCTCAACCCCTCTGGACTCTCAATCGTCGACTCCTTCACCATTGTAAGTGCTGCTAAACCTCGCCCTCATTACACAGAGAGAGAGAGAGAGAGAGAGAGAGAGAGAGAGAGAGAGAGAGAGAGAGAGAGAGAGAGAGAGAGAGAGAGAGAGAGAGAGAGAGAGAGAGAGAGAGAGAGAGAGACAGACAGAGAGAGAGAGAGAGAGTGTGTGTGTGTGTGTGTGTCATCAATGACAACACACACACACACACACACACACACACACACACACACACACACACACACACACACACACTCACCACCATCACCACCACCTGCCGCAGACATTCTCTCCGGGGGTGTTCGAGCGGCGGATGATCCTGCAGCACGGCGGGTTCTCGGCGATCAAGCGCGGCATCTACCAGGTGGCCGCGTCCCTTGTGCTGCACCCCTACGGCCGCCCCAACAGCCCACCGCTCGAGCCACCGCAAGACATTAGCGTCTATCTGTGCATTACCACATGCGCCAGGGACAGGTGAGTGGCCACTACTGCAGGTGGTACTGGTAGTTTTAGTGGTGGTAGGAGATTCATTACTGCAATTTATATAAGTATTTCCAAAGGTGTTATCACTTTATGTTGGCTGTTTTTACTTTGGTGAAAGTTGCTGGGGTTTTCAAGTGTGTCTTCATTATTCTAGAGCTTATTTGACAAGTATCATGGAACGTCAAAAAGAAAACACAATCGAGAATCTGACAAACCATCTCTGTGGTCTTTGAAATTTGCCCCTATAAGCAAATGGTAATTAAGAATACAGACAGCATTGTATGATGAATCATTTAACTCTTCATTCATTGTACACCGCACTAGCGTCACGTTACCATGTGAACTTTTAACGTGACATTTTCCCTGGCGATGCAGGCGTCGACTGGAGTGGTCGGGAGGCATGGGCGAGGGGTCGGTCACGGCGGTGCTGATGGGCCATGTCGTGCTACTGAGAGGTGACACACTCCTCGTCGCTGTCGACAATCCCACAAAGTAAGTAATCTTTCATCTGTTAATCCTTTGCTCGCCGCCTTAAAATGACCTCTCTCCTTTACGACACTGGTCTTCAGCATATCAATACTTTTGCGGTTATACAGAGGCATGCGCCAGTCTTCTTGTTGGGTAGATCTTGACCCTACAGTAGCATGTGTGATGGATAGACAGATGATGTTGACTTTACTTCCCACGACAGACTCACATTCAGTACTTTTGATGATTCAATTTTAACAGTTATATTAAGTCTCAAGGTGACGATCATCCTGTGCTCATCACTCATCAGGCTCCTTCCTCTCCAGGCGACCTCTGCAGGTCAGAACAGGATCAAGCTTCTCGGCCGCACTCATCGGAACCTAAACACCTGCACCAGGAAGTTCTGCGCCGAGTTCCGCACCCAGAGGGCAACGAACTGGGTGCGTCAGATGAAGTGTTCCTTGAGTGAGCAAGCGAAAACAAAAAAATATGATGATACTAGTGAGGTGTGTCACAGAAAGTGTTTTATCAGCGGCAGCATGTGATGTAATGACGTGGACCACACTGGGTATGTGAAAAGAGGTGCGGCAGATCGCCAAGCCTTGAGAAGCTCATACGCGACGAGCGTGTGAGCTGCAAGAGTGACTACAAGACGGCCGCTTGCTGATGTGTCGCCCTTGAAGAAAAAAAGACTGACGCTATTATACGTACTGAGGACCTTTAGAGGCCGCAAGCCATATCTGGCAGTTATTACAATTAAAAGTGGTTTAAAAGCTTTACGTAGATGAAATGGAATTAAAAAAAGAATATGTATTTATTTTGACGTGTGTTTGTGAGTAGCCCAGCGGTTGTCCCTAAGTGGGATGTGTTTTTTGTGTGTTAGTGACAGTTTGGGTTATTGTAACATTCACGCTCGGATATATCTCTCTCTCTCTCTCTCTCTCTCTCTCTCTCTCTCTCTCTCTCTCTCTCTCTCTCTCTCTCTCTCTCTGCGTGGTTGTGAGACGCCCTGCAGCCCCTCCTGACCCTCTTCCTCTCCCTCTCCCTCTCCCACTCGCAGGATCTGCACGCGGGTCACAGCCTCATGATCTTTAGGGAGCGTGAATTTCTGCACAGAAGGCTATTGTTAGCTCAGTGTTAGAGAATGTTTTGTTCAATGAGGCTTTAGGTATTTGTTTCTGTCGTCATGTGACTCTCTCTCTCTCTCTCTCTCTCTCTCTCTCTCTCTCTCTACAGTATTTATGGTGCTTTCGTCCCTGCGCCCTGTACAAAGCTGCTTACAGTATACCTTGTCGGAGAATGTTCATTAGTTAGACTCGCGTAAATCAAGACCATGGATTAAGACGAACTATACTCCTCGACAGACGCACTTCTTTTTAGATGTTTCACGTACATTCCAGAGACGTAGGCAGTATGCTGGAACATTGTATTCAATCTCTGTCTCTGTAATCATTAATCTTTTTCCTCTTCCTCTTCTTATAATGTACGTATTTTAGCACGTTCATGTAAATATTTGAAAGCGTTGTTCCCTGTGACATTATCTTCCTCCCGTGTATGTGTTCTTCATTCAATAGTCGTGAAGTTGTCTATACAATAAATGCGAAGTACAATAGTTATTATTTGTGCCAACTTGTTGTGTTTACTTATTCGATCCAGCCAAGCTATAGTCCATCTAGTGCCAATGATACTGATAAAACATACATACTATACATACATGCATGCATGCATACATACATACATACATACATACGTACGTACGCAGCACACTTACATACATACACACATACATACATACGTAAATTCAGACAGCAGGCAGGCAAACCAAAGTTTCCTCTATTAAAAAAATATGTAAAAATAAATAAATACATCCACACTCATTTACACCACATATTCCGTATTGCTCTTTAGCCCTGAAAGGTATCCTTGCCCTCACTATACATTGTTTACTTATATCGTAACTGATGACTCGTCGACTTTCTTGAGGTGAAAGGTGACATTTTTCTTCAGTATATGTGGGACGGTTGAGGAATGAGGTCCTTTCTTGGGCTGCCCACGACAAACAAGCCATTATGCAGTGTACAGCCTGATGATTCACCTTGACAAGTTGACACAGGTAAGGAAGGAGGCCATGGATCATTGTAACACATTAATTGTTTGACTTATATTCTTAAACATCAATGCAGATGTTGCATGTTTCATTAGCAGGCCTAAAACTAGTGGAACCATTTACTTGAAGTGGCAAGCCTACGTCAACAACCAATTAGGTTGTTCGCAATAGTTTTGGAAAAATTATAAAATTCCAGAATCACCACCGGACATGATTTTGCCCCAAAAGCTCGGTGTGCTGGAAAAGAAGCAAATAAATATTAGGAACATTTTTAACCACAATCATCAAGTAAAGAACGCGAATTATAGCAAAATTAGCAAAATATTGCGCACATTTGTTTAGGATGCATCACATTTTTCACAACTGTTGGCATAACATGATTATCACGAGAGGCCATTTTAGATTTTAGAATGTGCATCTCTTAAGAGCTGTGGGAACGTATACCAGGGAAGAAATCCATTATGGCCATTGTAACTCATTGATACTATCAGACCACCGGCAACTCACACCATTTCAAACTCTCCAATGAGTTTGGACTTGCTCTTCCAAACTTCGCGCGCAGTATTCACCTCCATTGTCCACAATCTGAGAGGAAGTAAGCGGAAGAGGAGGTGCTTATTTTGTTCCTTGGTGTGTTAGCGACTCCACGACGCTTTTACTTCATTGTCCAGTCTTCGACGCTTATAAATAACCGACATGATGATATGATAGTGATGAAAAACACTGGCTACCGAGTCCGCCAGTTGGAATTTCAAGTTTCTATCTAGACTCTGAGGTGAGACATTCAAACTGTCTTGGTGTTCTGGTTCGATCACTACTGATTGATCAGCAAACATTCACTACCACCATGGTAACTTATCTCTTCAGTCCAGTGGCAGCGCCTGGGGATTTTCATTGAAGGGGCTGGGGTAAAATGTAGAGGGGCTTCATGAAATCAATGGGGACGCCAGGAAATTTTCATTGAGGGAGCTCAAGAGGAGCTGAGGTAAAATGTGGAGGGGCTCCACAAATTGTCATGAAAGTGAAATATTGATGGTAAATTTCTATCGTGGATGATAGTCATATTTTTTAAAAGTATGTTGGTAGCAATATTGAAAAGGCTGGGGGACGGGAACTCAAGAGCCCCTTGGCGCAGCCACTGCTTGGGTCAGCTCTGCAAGTTTGCCCCGCCTGATTAAAGTAAATTAAGATAAAATTGCTGAGCAACCTAATGGTCACTCATAATGAATTTAAGAAATAATAAATTTAGAAGGAATTCAGAACTGCAATCAGAATTTTGAAGGACATGCCGGGGTTGGGCCGTAAAGCCTTGCCCCTGGACTACATAGGGAAACGGTGTCATGTATTGCGGTTAGAATTATTAGCTATTGTTGACGGAAATTCTCAATTTGTTAAAACTCTCTCTCAAACCATTTCACACATTCTACTAGATGAGTGATCAATTCTTGGCATTGTTGGGTGGGAGATGAATATATTTCTTGCCACAAAGCATACCATGACAACACTACTACAGCATGAGGGAGAAACTATACAATGTGAAATCTTTTATTGCCTCCTTTGCTCCTTCTAGCAGACAACCATGGGAAAATCTTAACACTTTTCATTATGTTTGTATGTATGGTTATACTAAGATAGGCTTTAGGTAGTGTGTTAACTGAAACTTATTCTAGCCTATACAGTGATATACATTATGGTTTGTTGGTGTTCATATTGCAATATAATGCAATAATATAATGCTTTCTGGGAGCAATAATCCATAATGAAAAATCTATTGTGAAATGTATCAGAGGATGAAATTCTTGAACTATTTAGAAACAATCATGGCAAAACTACTTGTTATTATAGGGTATAGTGGTAGCAGTGAGTCCATTCAAAGAAAGGGCATAGTTCACTCATCCACATCCACACATCAGCAGGGGAATGTGTGGAGCAAAGGTTACTTACTACTGTAATTAAGATTCACTACTGACTTTTACTTGAGTGGCAGCAGTCATTCTAACGAATTCTTCACTTTACTAATGTCAGGAGTGTAATCATGACTTGTATTCACTGATGTGCCAAGATTAACTTAAACCAAACTTCTTTTGTACCTACAAATGTCAGTTCTTGGTGCCATTTTCATCCTTTTTTTTTATCTATACAAAGTGGGCATTTTCATGGGAATTTATGGGCTAAAGAAGACCAACTAATGGAGGTCTCCTATCTGAAAGCCCACCCACTAGCGGGCTGTTAACCCGAGTGGACGCCCAATTTCTACTCAGACCGTAGTCAGTATTCGAACCTATGTGCTCGGGGATCCCAAGGCCCCCAGAGCGCAAGCAGTTCCACTGTACCACGGCGGCCACTGTCTTGTCTCCATCAGTCTTATCACAATGTATCGTGCCAATCCTATGAACACAGCTCGTAAGCAAGTAGGATAATGACACAACGTACATTCCACAATATTTGTTTGTAGTTCTGCCTGGAAAATCAGACTGGAATATTACAAGCATAACTATCACTGACAGGCAACCATAAACCAACTTTAGGACTGACTCTTTCCATTCAATTGTCTGCCTTTGGTTCATGAAATACATCACAATTGACTTTCATTGTGCATACAAACTCTACCTCCCTGCATGGATTACATTGATGTTAGTAATTGACAATATACCAATACATAATTGTGAAATCCCTACCTCTTTTGTTATAAAAACGTTCACCTTCCCTTGGGCCATGCCTGAAGCGTTTCCTTCATGATAACACTACATCTTCCTTCCTCATCCTTCCGTTGCTACAGACAGTTGAGCATCAGTTTGTATAAAATTTGTATGGAACCTCTATTACTATGGAAGGTTAATAATCTATGCATATATTACTTACAAAACCCATGTAACAGTAAGAAACTTTGAAATATATTTATGATGTTTATTTGAAGTGGAAAAGTTTTCTTGTACATTAGTAGTTACCAGGATAGCAATGCCTTCTATTGTATTTTCTTTATATAAAAAAAAAAAAAATCAGGAACTTCAGGCTTACAATGTGGTATCACATAAAAATAAATGCTATCACATTATTTTATGTATCCCATTTAATGAGATATGAGAGTATTTTCTATTTTCACAATTTGCTTTCCTTGTTCAGCAAAGCATGCACCTTGGCACGTAAACCCTGAAAGCAAAACAGAAAACATCACTATTAGGATGGTGAACTAAAAAATTAATGAGCTACACATACACATACAGAGAGAGAGAGAGAGAGAGAGAGGAGGGGGGGGGGGAGATAGTAAAGTAATAATAGAGTCAAGCATATACAATGGTATATCTATCTAGTAGCAGTCTCATTTTCCCCATACTGGAAGGCAACTGAGATAACAAGCTACAAGAACACACACACATTCACAATCATCTTGATTTCACTATACACCAATAGTTTTTATACAGTCCCCTTATTAATTATGGTTTTGGCTAAAATGGTCTCAATTTTACAAAGGTTGCTGCCAACCACAAATTCAAATGAAACATATCTTAGCCCTTTGGTCCCAACCAGAGAAAGGAAAGTATTTCTGCCCTCACTGTATAAGGATCAGCCATACAGTTTGAAAAAGAATACAATTCCACACCAACAACATATTTAGTACATGTATACACTTATATTTACCTGTGCTATTTTAGCCATTGCCGCACTGTTCTGGGGATCAAACAATGGCTTCTTTTCTTCCTTCTTCTCTTCTTTAGTTTCCTCTCCTCCACCTCCAGTTACTTCAAGAACACTATCATTGTTCACTGCCTTTTCTTCCACAGTGGAGAGCAGACTGGCAGCGGCTGGACTTGGAGGAATGGGAGGCAAAGGAGGTGACGTACATTCCTCTGTTATTCTGCCAAGAGCTGAGCTGTAACATAACAAAAGGTGGGCTTAGATTGATAAAAACATTTTGTGATACAGTCTTCCTTCCAAACGCGGATTGGAGGTGAAAATTTGTTCGCCAAATGTGTTCGGATTGGGAAGTGTTTGAGTCAAAGGGTGTTCAAATTGAGATGTACCACTGTAGTTACATTCATTCTGACAACTTTGCAGCACAAATGAGCACAAATGTTGCCTACCTTAAGTGAGAAAGATCTGCTGTTCCAACACTAATCACACTGGAAGCTCTTGATCCTCTTTTGCTGGGTCCTGGTGACTCGCTGTGAGAGAGAGAGAGAGAAAAAAAAAAATAATAAATAAAATAAAATATATATATATATATATATATATATATATATATATATATATATATATATATATATATATATATATATATATATATATATATTGAATAAAGAAAAAAGTCAAATGTAGCACTATGATGAAAAAATCTAAATTATTTTCATAGCTTATAGAGAAAAGATTCTTCACATGACTCTCAATATAGTTGTCTTTTTTATATTGGATCAGCTTTTATAAATCTACTTACATGACCTGAACATCATTATCTGATGGTGATGTTGATCTGGACGAAGAGTATGAGTGACTTGAAGAGTCTGAGGAAGATGAAGAAACACTGCGCCTGCGAGACTTTTTGCTCTTACGCTCTCTTCCTTCTCTCTCGTGACGAGAACTATGCTTGCGTCGCTTCTTCTTGTGGGATGACCTGAAACAAAGGCACCAGTAAGAAAAATGATTTAAGTTGAATGAGAACTGACCTTTTCAAAGACAAGGAATATGCCTTGTCTCCATACATTATTATGATTTATCAGTACAATACATTTCATCATAGTTGTTTTCACCACTGTGATGACAGTATCTCCATAGAATATTCACAAAGCAAGAAGCTATATGCCTTGACCCTTCAAACAACCCCTTCCAATCAATTCTTTCCCAGAGGCTATCTGAATACAATTTTTTTTATTGGATATCAAATCACTACACATTACACCTTCATTTCCCACTCCAGTAATAGAAATAAGCCATGTTCCTACTTGTGTGATTTTGGTGACCTGGAGCGTGAGCGGCGCTTCTTGTGCCTGCGTGACCTTGACCTTGACCTCTTTCTCTTCTTGCGTTCCCTGCGAGTACTCGGGGAGCGGCTCTCTGACCGCCCGTGTCGCTGCTTCTTGCGACTCCGAGTTCTTAAAAGAAAAATTGGGTTCATTAATACCCTGGAAAATAGAATGGTTTGGAGAAAATGATAAAAGAAAAAGAACTCAAGCTTAATTTGGGGAAGATACAAAACAAGTTACACAAGTGAGGTCCTCAAGGCAAAAAAAAATTGTTTAGTACGTAGAGTAATTCTCAAATCTGAAAGATACTTCTGACAATGAAAGAAGATTCTTTAATGAAAAGTTCCTTGGTACTGTTTGACTAGCATTTTAAAGGGCTGTGTGTTCTTCAATCATGGACTTGTTCCTTACACTTAGAGGGAAGGGTGGGTAAGGAATGAAGAGGTAGACACTGGTGAACTAGGAATTCAGTCACATTGAATAAAAAGGGACTTAATCTCAGTAGGACCCTTTTGTTGATCACTGTTTGTGTTGCCCTTGGCCAGCCTTCCCCTTTTACATAAAAAATAAAGAAGAGAATCACTTCTATCTCTACAACATAACTACTTCAATACATTCATGGATGACACCACAACACACACCACCACCTCTCAACACCACAACTCTCACACCACCACCACCTCCCCACAACACGAGTACTTCACAAATACACTGACATAGACACCACAACTCACTTTTCCCGGTGAGGTACTTCTATGGGCCGGGATTTGCTTCTCCTACTTTCCAGACTTTGACTCCTACGGCCGTCCTCACTGGCTCCTGTGAACAGACATCTAAATCAGACACAAGAAACCCCTCACCATCATATAAAGGACTGAAAAAATAAATAAATAAATAAATTACTAAAAAAAAAAGAAAAAAGAAAAATCAAGCAGTTAAGTCACCTAGTCCCACCTCCATTCACAAAGACAGTCATCATATTAACTTTCATTCTTTTAAGGTAACAGAATACTTAAGTAATTGCTTAACTCTTTGCAACTTCCCACTCAAATACAACTGTGGTATATTCTCAAAAGACCTACAAATTATGATGGAATTTCAAATAAGTGAGACAAGAACATACAATTTCAAGACCTTGAAATTTCAATAATTTCAGCACTGCACGGTCTTTTGAGTGGAAATACCAGTCAGGTCTTACGAGCTGCCACTCACCCTATCAGACTTTGTGTATACTTACCTGACTTACCCTGCCAGCTGTGAGTATATGTAGACGACCCAAGGTACCTGAATACTAACATGATAAAAAGGAAGAGGTGTGGTAGGAATGGAAGAATGGGTTTGGGAGGGGTGGGTCAAAAGCAAATTTCACCGCCTTGTAAATCATCACTGTCTGTTCACGTCTTTGGCGTCTTTCTCACATCACTGCCCCCCGCTGCCACTGGCCTCTAGCCTTCCCACCTCCACACTGCTCCAACACAAATATTACGGCTCATATTTCGAGTCTTCTGTTACCTCAATGACTATCCCAGCATCCACAAGAACATTTTAAAATGTCATAAATTGAGGCCAAACGAAGATAAAAAAACGTTATCACAGCAGGAAAATTCTGTCACACTAGTGACTGGAAGAATAAAAGTAGTTCTCTGTTGACGATCCGTACCTACACCTGCACGGCCGCCCTCGGCGAAATAACAGCAGAGAGCCACTGCAACACATCTGCAACAAGTCAAAAGACCATAGATAACTGCAATATATGTGGGACACTAGTCCCATGATCTGCCTACCTGCAGCAACTGGGTTTAGGAAAAGTAAATAAAATAAATAAAGAATTACATCAACTTCACAAATGTGAAGTCTCTTCTTTTTATGACTGCTGCTGCTGCTGCTGCTGCTGCAGGTAAACTCATTAAACTTCAAAATCTCTAAAATCTTAAGAATGTTGAAATTGTTCATCAGCAAGACAATGAAGAATGTGATGCTGAGAGGAATGAAACCTTCCTGAACCACAAGATCATATCAGTGAGGTAACTAAATCACTGAAGTTCATTTGTGGCAAGTTCAAGAAGGTTTTTCTCTCTTCTTGCTGAATATAAATGACCCGAAGGCACACCACAGCGTGAGGATTGTGAAGGGCACCACAAGGCAGGAACACATACCCGACAGTACAGAAGACTCTTTGGGGGCACCGGCTTTCACGTGCTCGACAGTTTCAGTATTGGCCGGAGGCTCTGGAATGGAGGTCCTGGAAAAGAATAAAACAAATTAACTGTGCAAGATCCACATCACATTCAGGTTCAAATTTTTCGTATGAATGTCTACTAACAATACACAGTGAATAGAGAAATGCCTTACCAATCATTTTTAGATATGCTGTTTGTACTTGTTTCAGTTCTGTTGGTTCTATATGTTTCAGTCATCTCCAGTCCACTCGGGGCTGGCGGTGACTGTGCGGGAGGTGGAGGGGGAGGAGGTGCAGGGGCCTCCTTGGGTGGCATGGGGACCCCTGGGCCAGGACTGGCAGAATGAGAGCGTGACCTTGATGGAGTGGAATGGCGAGTGCTGGCCATGGACGATCTAGGTGACTGTGATGCAGAGTTTAGGATCTGAGCTGCTATCTCAGGTGGAAGCTGAGGACCTGTAATGGAACACATGTAATCTCAGTCACAAAACTTGCTGAATAAAGGGACAGGAAACCCTAAAACTCTGAAACAAAAAGAAGTCAGTTAAAAGCATTTAAAATAATTAGAAACCTAAACTTCCTAATATTGCTGCTATTGAAACTTTTCATGTAGATAATTATACAAAGCAATATATATTGCGTGATATCTATTCACAATTTTAAAAGGAAACTTTTTACAACAAAATCTAGAGGACAATTTATTGATCTCCTTACCATAAACAGGCTGGGCAGTGCCCTCATCCTCTTTACTTCCTTTCTTTAACCGAGAGAGGAACATGGCTGCTTTCTTCCTCCGCTCCTGCTGCTTGCATTCAGAGCGTGCTGTCCCATCACTAGGTACGCTGGTGCTCTCCTTCCCAAGCTCTTCGCTGACCACCTTCTCTCTGTGGTTGCATTCTTCAGTGTCCATGTCTTTATCCATTTCTTGAGCTGTGGGAATAACAAGATACACATGGATCTCAGGGGTTAGCCATGACAAAAAGACCAACAAACACAGGAGAAAAAAATATCTGCATGATTAATTCTGCAAACAGTGACATATGCAATTAAGGCAAGTGTGGAATGAAGAAACAAAAAAGCAGACCAATCAACTGAACTTAGTACTTATTGTCAAAAAGTTCAGCAAAGAATGAGACAAGAGTAAGGAAGGAAATATTAAATAAGTGCAAGAAAACTCTTACAATAAAAATGTCAAATACTTACCATATTTGAAGATGTCGTACATGTCATCATTATCACCAGAGGCATCTGTTGATTCCTCCATTTTTTCAACAGCCTTCTCCTTCTCTTTCTCTTTTTCCCTCTCCTCCCTCTCCTTTCTCTCTTTCTCTTCTTTCTCACGTCGCTCCCTCTCCTCCTTTTCCTTTATTTTTCGTTTTCTTCTCCTCTCCTCCCGCTCCAACCGCCTCTTCTCTTTCTCCTCTTCATCCATGTCCTCATCATCAGAGGATGACGACTCCACAGGAAAGGTGGAGTGCCTATCCAAATTGACATCTTGCTCCCTTGACTTGATGGAGAAGCATATAGTTGAAGTCTGCTTGCTGCCACTGTTATTGTTACTACTCCTGCTACTGTTGCTACTGCTGCTGTTGCCTCCTCGCTTGTCCTTCCTGCTACTAGAGTTTCCTTCCACAAGGCTACTCAGGGATGATGCTTTATCCTGAAAAAGGTGCAAATTACAAGGTCAATTTAAGTACTATAGATATAATGACAAATTCAGCAAGAGATTGTAAACTCGTAATTTTAAAAAGTAGTCCACCAACAGACAAAACAGCAGGTCCTTCACAGTTATTCAATACCTACAAAGCATCAAAGAGTCGAAGCAAACTGATGCCTACTCACCTCAACTCCATCCTTAAAAATATCGCCATACACCTCAGTGTAGAGGCGTATCTTGCATCGGTAATACGGGTAGTACTCGTGGTCCTTCTTCAAAAAGCTGAACCTTGGGTCATCTGCAGACAATAAAAGTACATTTAGCCCTCATGAAATATGTGGAAGACTATAGACAATGTCAGCAATTTATCCCATTCATCTCACAAATTCCTTCAGTATCTCACCTCTACTTCGCACCATCGTTTCAAATTCAACACCATTTTTGATGATGTAACTGGCCATCTTGTCAATCACCATCTGCACATCTGGTGGTGGCCACTTGATGTTGCTGTACTCACTAGCACCCTTGCTGGCAGAGGGGGAGTACTCGGACCCATCATCCGAGTCTGAGTCATAATCCCTGGTGCGGTTGAAAGATGGGTAATCCACCAGCTGTTTCATTTTGGGTTGGGGTGTTGCCTTATTCTCTACTTTCTTCTCCAATGTGGGTGTGTCTGCACGTTCAGCAGTGGGTGTAGAAGATGCAACCACTCCAGGAGAGGCTGGTGCTGGAGACTCACGGCTTTCAACAACAGTGGTGTTCTTTTGCTTCTCTTTAATTTTATGGATGAGCTTGAAGTATGCACAATCTGAAGAGGGCTTGAGGGCTGAGGTAGGTGTCCCCGGAGCAAGGTCTGGCTTGATGCCAGCTGAAAGGCTTGGGTGCAGGTACTGGTCACCATTGCCATCACTATCTTTCCTCGACCTGACTTGATCAGTTTCATCAGCTGGAGTGTACCTGGAAGGACAGAGCAGCAAATTTACAAACTGTCTTTGGTGGAAGTAAAATCCTCTTTTTATTAATTTTATAAATATTGTTGTGTCTTTTACACTTAATTCTTATGCAATTTCAATTTCCTATAGCCAGAAATCTTTCTTACCTTCCACTCTTGATCATAGCAACCATGTGCTTGTAGTAGGCATTCAATGGATTGTCAAAAGATAGAAAACCAAACATTGGATTGTCTGCTTGCTTTGTCTTGATGATGATCTCCATTTGGCCTCCTTGTGTCACAATGAATTTGGAAGTCTTCACAATGATTTTGTTTTGCTTAATAGTTTCAGGCTGAAAATAAATTATAGTTCATCATTAAATGATAATAATAGTGACATTTGTGTAATTATGAAGTACTCCATAATCACAACAAGTAAGTCAGAACATAAAAGGTATGCACAGACAAATAACCTGTCTTACAAATATGATATAAACGTAAACATAGAGATTACATACTGAAGAAAACAGAATTTAACTTGACCCAACATGTTGCAAGCCCCATTCAATTTTTCAGAGTTTCTTGAGAAAACTAAAAAGTTGAACACCTACCACCACCATTCCCTGTGGGACATTAAGCTCAGCAGGAGGCACATAAGTGTCCTCATCTGCTTCTGGCATGTATCCTGAGCTCTGCTCCTGTTCCTGCTGCTGTTGCTGCTGATCAATCTGCTGCATTTGGTGGTGTTCAGAGTATTCAGTGCCTTGCTCACCACTCACACCAGTCACGTCTCCTGCCATGGCTTGCCCGTCATAATTGAAGCCAACCTGGCTGTAGGTGTAGGTGTCAGAGCCAAGTTCAGCCATCAAACGCTTGGCCTCTTCATCTGCAACAAAGCAAACACTTTTATTGAAGTCTTTATCCCACCAAACTAAATTTACATGTTTTATTACTGTCCAAATTACTTCACATCTGTAATACCTTTGACATTTTCAAAACAACAGAAATTTTGTTAAATCACCATTAAAACAATTTTGTTTTAACTTGTCATCAGTATTATTTCAACATATAGATTTCTCAATTACATAAATAGAATAAAGTGGAGCCTGCTACAAACATATGGCTGCCTGTTGCCAGCATCTTACTCAAATGCATTAGTCTTACCTTGGAAGGCTTGGTACTGAAACTCGTCATGGTAGAGGGCCAGATAACGCTCATAGTCACACCTCTCCTCCTCTGCTCGCTCCTCTTCTGACAGACCCTCCCACCGGTCCCCCCCTCCTCCCGCCTCAGCCTCAGACAGGTCATACAGTGCTCCTCGTACATCATACCTGATTGCAAGGACAATACAAGTGATCAACTTCTTCAAACCATCAGATAGATTTAGTTAATGTTTCTTATAAGTTCTTGGCAGTAAATCATGACACAACATGAGGTAGTAGTACTATTCTTACTAAACTTTATATTTATGGAGTTCTTAGTATTTTTCTTTACTCACCAAAATCAATATGGCTTTTTACTCTTCTCATCATATAGAGCTTCCCATTCTGAGTACATAATCTGAACTTCAGACTTGTCACAAATTGTCTATAATGCTGACAATTTTTTCAAGATTTACCAATTTTGGGGGGAGATGAGCTAACACACTGCTGCACCCATGAGTATGATGCACTGGCGGGCACTGAGAAACACCATTACGTGTCTTTGTTCCTGTGTGTATTGTCACTTTTTCTACACATATTCAAAATCAATCTTGATTGGTTCTTTCAACCGAGCATGCATTCACAGGCCAACAAGAATAATGTAGGATAAATGTAGCTAATCAGAGCACTTTGTGGAGAGAGAAGTGGAATGTGTGAGTCAGTCTATGAAGATGTCTATCGTGCAGGGTGTCGTCTTGATTATGTCCATTGCAGATTTTATGAAGAGAAATAAGGTAAAGACTTCATATTAATTTCTCTTCTGTGGGAATGGCATGACGTCAGAAACAGAGTTAGGTTAAGTTTGTTTTTTTGTTTCATTGGTGGAAGAAACCAGAATAGACAAAAATTTACATTTGCTTAATATCTGGAACTCCCTACCTGCTCCTGTATTTTTGTCATTTTCACTAAATTGTTGTCCTTGGCCAGCTTACCACTGTTACGTATTACAAGGGTAAATTATACAACTACACCAATCTCTCAATTTGGGTATTTTTCTACTACCTCACCAGTCTCAAGTCAGCTAACCTAACCTAACCATTATAAATTATTTGCCAGGAACTAAATATGGGGTTCAAATCGCTCAGTATGGAAAGCTCTAACAGATGGGAAAGATATGAAAAGCCAGATTGAGACCAGCGAAATAGTATAAAAAAAATAATAAATAAATATACATAACTACGAAGACAGGGATTATTATTAAAGTAACACATGCATAACATCTTTCCCTCCCCACCTATGCCTCTTTCCCTCACACTAACCCATTGAGACGTGCCCACGAGTCCCCCACAGCAAAAAGACCCGGCTTGACCCCTCCAGATAGCGAAGGGAGAGAGAGAGGGAGAGGAAGAAAGGCCCATAACTCACCGATCAACCATGACGTTGCTATCGCCCATCCAGGGAATTAAATGGCTCCCTTTCTCCAGATACATCGCCTTGTCATTGTCACGGAACAGCTTGCACGAGTATCCGAACACCAGCAGGTCCTCGTGGCCATTATTTCCCTCTTTATCTCGTGATTCCCAGATGCTCCTCCCATACTCGGCCGCCATGACAGCATTGGTGATGGTGGGCGGCTGGTGGTGGTGGTGGTGGTGGTCCCCTATCTTATCTCATTCCTTATATTTTCCTTGTTTCACTGCGCCATACTTCCATTTCGTCGTAGAAGCTTTGAAGTTTTCCTGGTGTCTTATTAAAAGTTTCATTAAAAAAAGAGGTTGTATTCTAGATGTTATCCTTGTCTTGTCCTGTGCTGGGTTATTCATTTCTTTTCTTCATCATATTACTTTAGGCTCAGTTTGTGCTTCCATGTTTTGTATCTTAATTTTTCCCATGTGACTTTTAATGAATTCGTCAATTTATTATCTTCATTAATTACAAGAATCCATGCCTTGTTCATTTTCGGCCCAGTGCATAGTTGGAAGTAAGAATTTTAAACCTATCAACATATCATTTCCCGGAGTTTTATTGTATAGAACACGCCAAGAAACTATCAATCCATGCAAATATATAAAGTGGCGAACCGAACTTGTAAGACACGGGAACCAATGAGCGAGGAGGAGGCAGCGGTGAGGGGGCGGGAGGACCAATCAGAGAGTAGGATGGTGGCGGTGCTGGGCCAATCAGGAGCCACAAAACACGACGTAAGGGATTTAAACATTTGCTCCAAGTTGTGAACGAGGAGGTTGTGTACTGTCCACTTGTTAAAGGCCACGGTGAGTATGTTTGGTGTCTCAATGCTTCCTTGTTCCTGTCTGTGCTAGGTTATTTATGATTTAGTTCTCTTGGTGAAGGAGGACGTGTGTGTTTTGTTCGTGTTTTGAGGGGAAGGGAATTGCTACTCACCGCATTTCTTTATGTCTGAAAAGGTACATAACACAGCCACTGCTTTCCCTCTAATTCTAGCTGCTATGTACCGGCTCTTATATACTACTGCTATGGGTTATATGTACCATTATTGGATTACTATGTACCATTGCTTTGGCGTGTATGTACCAAATAAGACCCGTATGTACTAGCTATCAAGTAGGGAGATAAGATTTCGTACGAAAAAAAAAAAAAGAACAATAATTATAGTAATAATATAAAAATAATGAAACTACATTAAAAGATCTGTTCTCGCACTACTAAATGGTTGACTGGCGTACCTTTACATGGTGGTGTCCTTCTCAAATCAGTATATACCTCCTCACATAGCCTAGTACAACATCCAAAGGGTAGCCAACCAGATGAGATAACCTACAGGGTTGGACCTCTTTTCTTATAGTAAAACACACACACACCCCAATGGAAGCTGATGGGCTACTGACCAATAAATATCATGGGTTCAATGATATATACCTATAGATTGATTGTAGGATAGAAAGTATCAGGAAAAAAAAGTATATAACAAGAAAACTTAAGCCAAACTAACATTAACCTACCCTAACTTGCTTTTTTTTTACCTGATACTTCCTTTCTGATAATCATGTAGATTCCATTGCCCACCTCCACTCCCATCTGGTGCATGTGTTGGGCCTGGTTCAGTCTTTTCTCACTAATGCTTACAGGTAGCACTCACATGTTATGGTGAGGCATTCTGTTTATTTCTATTTCTGTGTTTAAAAGTGTTCGTCAATTATGTCTTACTGTAGCATGGCTGGTACATGTGTTTTAGAATGTCCATATTTGTTTTGCTGATTTGAAAAAAAAGTTTTGATTTGTTTTCTAAGCTTAGTAAAATTTTGAACACCAGTTAAGTCTCCTGTCCTTTGCCTGTGTTCTGCTTTGGTAAGTCTTGTTGCTTGAGGCATCCCTCCTAAGGTAAATGTTTTATTCATAGTACTAATTTTGTTGCTCTCCTTTGTACTTTTCAATTTTGTTTATATATTATGCTCTTGTTTGAGGTGACCAAGGCTTACTCCTGGATATGGATGTACATAAGTCCTGTTCATCACACTGAAGCCCTCCTTGGTCCAGTGATGGAAAGTTTTTGTATTACCTAAGATACTGTTGGCTTTTGACACAGCTTTATAAATGTGGTCATCAAATGTTGAATTATGGCTTTGTATTACTCCAAGCTCTCTTTTTCTATCATAGGCAGGTCCTTCATTTGGGCTATATTGCCTCCTCTGGTTATTGGTTCTTGCATGCATGACATTAGGTTATGTTGAATCTTAGCAGCCATGTCTCAGACCTTCACACACAGCCGGGGAGAATTTTAGGACCCTCGCCTTTCTTAACCCACATAGTGTCATTCCCTTACATTTCTTACGGACTCAAACATATATTAGTTCATTTCCCAATTATGGTTGTTTAGAAAAAAATCTCCCAAAGAAGCATATTCTGTTCTTTGAGTTTTTCCCGAAAGAATATATACCTTTTATCTTCCACTTTATCTAGTACTATTTATGCTATTTAATCTTTTCTTAGTGTTACCATCTGTCATGTCACTCTTTCTAGGGGACAGAATTATCTTAGGGAGAAGAACATAAGATGGAGGAGCAAGCAGGTAAAGAAAATCTTCCCAGATCAAGATTCCAGAAGACTTTCCTGTCATCCCTGAAGAGTCGCAGATCAGTGGAAGTTGGGAAACAGGCAGGAAAAGGTTTGCTTTTGAATTACTCTGAATTTTGATGAGCATAAGAGTGGAAGAACTTTGCTAATACAAAAGATTGTGAAAGTTAGGATTATCTTTCTACCTTTCATTGACTGTTCCATTGTACATTGTAAGTATATTTATAAATATTAAATGTTTTGTAGTTCACCTGATTGCCTACCTCATAACATAGCGTGACTGAAAGGAGACAGCAGTTGTGATCATAGAAGGTGGAAGGCATTACTGATAAGTTGAAATATTAGGATGGAATCATACACACTTAGAAAAGCAGAGGTTTTTGTTTGTGCCATTAAACAAATTTTACTCTTTAGATTCATTATGATGGCATTGCCTTGTCTTGCAGGTCCTAAAGAATGTGAAAGTAAGACTGAAGCTGTTCCTGCCAAAGAAGAAACTGCAAGTGATATTAACAAGGCAAAAGTCATTAAAAGTTGTAATGTTTCAAGTGGCAGTGCCCCATCAACACGCAAACCACTGTGCAATAACAACCAGGAATGGCTCAAGCAGAAACCAGCACCAGGCAAAGGTATCTGTCTCACTGTACTGTACTCGTGTAACCTTTTTAGTGTGGCTATGTGTTGGTGAGTGAAGCCAAACAAGGTGATTAGTTTGTGTGAGTAACAGTGCTATCAGGCAGTAAATGGTGGCATTGTTTCAAGCATGCCATCTTGTACTGGTCTCCCCTCCTTTCAGCCTAGTTGCCTTTTCTTTTAGATATGCTACATACTTCCTTTTTGGAAAAATAGCATGCATGCATATTCTGAAACAAAATGCTTCATGCTCCAAACATTTCTGATATGTGCATTTTGATTCCGAACAAATTGTTATGGAATGTAACTATAACATGTTTCACCAACAGTGGTCAAGCTCACTCCATCAGTCAGATTGGGAGAGGACAAAACTGTTAGGTCGAGGTTCCATGTGCCAAATGTTGCTGTGGGAAGCACAATTTCCACACAAGAGGTTAAGACTGCTTCGGAGACCAAAAAAGTCCCACTCAGAGGTAAGAGGTTTTTGTTGATTTATGTGTTATATATATTGTATCTCATCACTTGTTCATCTCAATATATACCGTAGAATGCATGTCATTCATTTAGTATGGGCATATTTAACTATTAATGCTAGAATCACCTGTGTGGAAACATAGTTCAGTATTCATATATGATATGCTAGTCATTGATAAATACATTAACTTGAAGTACTGGAATTTCAAAAAGAAACCATTACAAGAAAATAAATACTCATGAGATATATTAGGGCCATAAAACTTTCATCAAGTATTGTGGGGTGATGATAAATGTCAGTAGGATAAGTGGGAGACGTCTTGAAATATGGTAGAGAATATTTGTAGTGTTGTTAGTATATTGCAGCACTTATTAAAAGGCTTTGAAATATGAAAATTGTTAAGACTGCCATCAGCCACACTTAGAGCTTAGAGAATGCACTGCATAGCAAAATTAAAACAATTGAAAGTAGTTAAAGTGGAAGACTTTTAGAATAAGCAATTATCTTAATAGCACTATTGTTTTTAGGTGCAGTCAACAGACAGCAAAATGCAAAACCCGCCTCAGTTTGTACTGGATCCTCTCTTCAGTCCAAAGCCTCGGCAACTTCTACTAGATCATCCCTTCAGTCCAAAAACTTGATTTCTGGATCATGCCTTCAGTCCAAGACCTCAGGCACTACTAGATCATCCCTTCAGCCAAAGACATCAGCCTCTACTGACTCATCCTTACCACAGAAGATGTCCACTGAACCATCCTTGCCACCAAAGACTTCAGCCTCTACTGAATCATCTCATAAGTCAGATGTGTCCACAGGATCGTCCTCTCAATCACAGACAGGATCTACTGAGTCATCCTCTCAGATGAAGGGAGAAACCACTGAATCATCTCCACAACCTGACACTTTAGCCCCCCTTCAGCCTTCAAATTCACAAATACCTGCAATAGATGCAAAATCACTTCCAGTCTCAAAGGATAATGACACCACAGATCCATCTAGTCATGTAAAAGTCAAAACTGTAGAAACTGTAGAA
Organism: Callinectes sapidus; assembly: GCA_020233015.1. NCBI lineage: Eukaryota > Metazoa > Arthropoda > Malacostraca > Decapoda > Portunidae > Callinectes > Callinectes sapidus. The sequence continues at coordinate 1,161,062 of CM035200.1, read as the reverse complement.
ACAAATTCCATAGCACCAGTCCTATCCAGCACTAAAGAACCTCCGTCAGACGTGCCACATTCCTCGTCTGTTGTTAATGAAAGCAAGGAAAAAGAACATGCTGCTTCAACACCATCTCAAACTGTAAATGCAGCTCATGAAAGTCAAAGTAATGAACAAGTAACAGCCACAGCTTCAGAGAAAATAGAGAATAAAACTGCAGATTCTGAGGAGTCTACTAAACTGGAGGCAACCGGCAACAGTGATAAAGATTCTGACAAGAAAGAAGACAGTAAAAAGTATGTTTAGCCTTTTTATTTGTTAATCATTTGAATACAGTGGAACCTCAGTTATTGAATGTCTTCCTTTACAAACAAATTAGTTGCTGAAGACAATTTCCAGCTTAAAATTGCCTCAGTACCATAACTCATTGAACAATCCATGAGGAATGAATTAATCTGTATGGTCTTGGACCCCAGTACTGCTTTGGAGAGAGCGACTGTGCTCCCTGCAGCACATATCTTGTAACAAACACTGTGTCTCTCAGCTGGAATGGAAAAAGGATTGTTATTGCTATAGTAACAGTGTCTAACTGACAGTAGGTAGAATTGGTGTAGAAACTACATTGCAGGAACACACAGGACCCATAAAGAAGAGAAAGGGGTCACAAGAAGACAAAGAAGACTGCATATGCTGGTCTTCCTTGCAATGTTTATCATGCAAGGTGAGGCAGATTTGTGCTGTAATCAGCTGTGATGACAAACATGGCAACCGAAACAAATGTTTCTTGGAACCCTGTGATTCCCAAGACTTATTTGTGCTGGTCGTGCAGCAGTATTATTTCCGAAATGCTTTGCTGGTATGGCAAGTCTCAGGAATCTAGAGATTCCATGAGATGTTGTTTGGGCTGCCATATTTGTCATTACAGCTGATCACAGCATAGCTGCACCTCTCCTATTCCAGGGCAGCTAGGGATGCATGATAAACATTGTCAGGAGGATCCACTTATACAGACTTCTTGTGATGTCTTTCCCCTCCTATCAAGGTGAGTCCTGTGTGTTCCTGCATCGTAGTTTCTATGGCACTTCTACCTGCTGTCAGTTAGACACTGTTACTATAGCAATAGTAATCTTTTTTTTATTCCAGCTGAGACTTACAGAAGCATTTGATGCAGGATATGTGCTGTAGGGAGCACTGGGTGTGTGCTGACTTGCTCTCTTCAATGCAGCTTCGGGGTCTAAGACCATATGGATAAATCTATTTTACATAGATTCTTATGGGAAAATGGTTTGAGTTTTTTAACATTTCAGTTTATAAAAGGCTCTTGGGAACAAATTAAGTTTGGTAACCAAGGTTCTACTATATTTATTATTATGGAAAATCAGACACTATCTCTGTGTCTTACAGGTGGACATAATGTACATCTATTCACAGGGATCTTTGGGCCTTGGATAATTTTGAGATTGGCCGTCCACTGGGCAGAGGCAAGTTTGGTAATGTCTACCTGGCAAGAGAGAAGTCATCTCATGTGATACTAGCGTTGAAGGTGAGACAAGTAACAATTAGAGAGAACTGTAGAAAGATCAGACTATATATAAAAGATGCTTTCATTGACCCTACTATTTTCATCCATTTGTGATTGTTAAAATTCAAAGAATTGGCGATGCAGGCAGATTTTTGGCTCATCTCATACTTCAGAATGATGACATTGTTCTGGTCTTTGTTCTCTTCCTCCATCCACTTTTTGAGGATATCCTTCATTGAAGAGTTATTTTCCATGTTATCATGAGGTATGTATGAATGCCTTACCCTTGTCTCAGCTATCCTATGTTGTAGGACATAAGTTTGGTATGTACAGGAAGTCCTCAGTATACAATAGCTTAGTTTACATTAAATTTGCAGATACAATACTAAGGAATTAAGACTTTATTAAATTTCTACAAATTTTACCTCCAAGAAAGCATGTTTTTTTTTAATGCCGAAAGTGGAGTTTTGCATGGAAAAGCAAAAATAAAGTAATTGAGGTAAATTTGTCTGCTACCAATTTGTGAGAGTATTGGCTGCTGCTGCTTCTTCTTCTTCTTCTTCTTCTTCTTCTTCTTCTTATTATTATTATTATTATTATTATTATTATTGTGACCCCTTAAATTTCTCATCACTTATGGGTCCTGGGTGTTCCTGCAGTGTAGGTTCTATTCATTTTGTTTTTCTTTCTGCCTTGCCTCTCATGCCTTCAAAAAATATTTAATTGCCTTTAATATTTTTGTTTTGTTTTTTCTATCCAGTGCAGTTGCCAGATATCACCATATCAAGAATCAATCCATTGTAGGCTGTGTATCAATGTTTCCTGGTCTGTTCTCTTGAACCTGAAGGAATGACTTTGGCAATGTGCTTGAACCTATCCCTATCTAATACATGTAAAAATGGGTTTAGTGTATGTATGTTGATTCAGTTTACAGTAGGGTTTCATAAAAGGAGGACTTCCTGTAGTTAATGAATAGAAAGATTTCAATAAGTGAATTAAAAGAAAAATGAATGATGCTTCTATTTCAGGTCATGTTCAAAGTTGAGTTGTCTAGAGCTGGTATTAGTCATCAGGTTCAAAGAGAAGTTGAAATTCAAACACATTTAAGGTAAGTGGTTTGGTTCCACTGAGGAAGGGAAGTTTCATCTTGGTCTAGTTTCACTTGCCAAGACTAGATTTCTTCGAAGGAATGCATTTCACCCTGACATCATACATATGTTCTTTCAGGTTTCTGATACTTCACTTAATGGATTTATGCTTACAATATGTATTTTACTTGTTTCATTTTACTTTATCTTGTATAGAAATGTTTCCTTTCATTTGCATGGTACCTTTGATTTTTTCAGGCATCCAAATGTTCTCCGCATGTATGGGTACTTCCACTGTGATAAGCGAGTGTACCTTCTCTTGGAGTATGCTCGTCACGGGGAGCTGTACAAAGTGCTACGCTCTCAACCCAACAGCCGCTTCACTGAATACCATTCTGCCAACTATATTGCCCAGGTGCTGGATTAGTGTATTGTTAACTTATGTTTTATCTTCTTTAATACATCTTGTTAATTAATCACTAAGGTGATTTATCAGATTTATATTATTTCCCCAAAATACTGTAGTAGATTTTATTCTTCCATAATTTTGTAGCTATGTAAAAAAAAGAAATTGTTTAAAAGGAAGAACTAAGTCACATCATAACAGGTTTGTGTGTGTTTTGAGGCCTCTAAGAACCAAGATTTATTTTAGCAATGTTGGCCAGTTGATATTTATTATTCTTGTATTTATTTTTTATCAAGTAAAACAAATGTTTCTTTTTCTCTTGTAATGTTTTACAGCTGGTAAGTGCATTGAAGTATCTACACAGCAAAAAGGTTATCCATAGAGACTTGAAGCCAGAGAACATCTTGATTGCAGCTAATGGTCAACTGAAGATTGCAGACTTTGGCTGGTCTGTCTGGTCTCCAAATGAAAGGTTAGCAGTGGAAATAACAGTTTACTACAAATGACATCAGTATCAGTCATGCCTTTCTTCAAATAATGACATTGTGGTGGATGCAATGGATTTTGCCAGTTTTTTATAGTGTAAAATATTTGAATTTAGATCCTTCACTGCCATTTTCAGAGAAGCAAAATTGAAAAACCAGATTGGAGTCAGCTTGGTATTTATACAATAAGATGTTATTATTTATAAAAAGAAGAAATAATTTAAAAGTTTTGAATGAGATTAATAATCCTGTGGATTGAGTATCATGTCAGTATGATGAGACTTTTTATTTCCAGAGAGGGTCTCCTTCCCCTCTAATCCATTGTGCATTTCCACCAACTTAGTCCTTGTGATAGAGACTACTTTATAAAAAGATCATTAATGATATGTAGCTAGATTTGTATAGATGATATAATTTTGCAGGAGGACAACTCTGTGTGGTACATTGGATTATCTACCTCCTGAAATGATTGAAGGCTGCAAGTATGATGAAAAAGTTGACATCTGGTCCCTTGGAGTCTTGTGTTATGAGTTTGTGTGTGGAAAACCTTCCTTTGAAGCTGCCAAGAAGTCAGAAACTTTCAAAAGAATTGCTCGGGTTGATATTCGGTTCCCTCAGTTCTTGACAGACGAAGTGGTCGATTTGATTTGCAAGGTAAATCTTGTGCTTTCCTTGATTTCATTTTTTTATCTCAAAATGGCAGGATATAGTGTCATTATTATGAAAAACTAGAATTTGTTTTTATAAATCAGAAGCCAAATCACCAACAATCTTAAAACTTGAATATATAACACGAAAATGTATTGTTTATTTTGAAAAATATTTATTGCTTAGTTTCTTATTCATATTAATCCAGTTAGTGTATCAACTACTTCTGCCTATTTTTCAACAGTTGTTGCGCTATAATCCCAAGGAACGCCTTTCTTTGGATGCAGTAATGGACCACCCGTGGATTAAGAAACACTACAATCCTCATGTTCCACCCCCAAACCCATGTGGAAAATAAGTTTGTCCATCCTTGTGTGTGTGTGTGTGTGTGTGTGTGTGTGTGTGTGTGTGTACTGGAGTTTTATAGAAATGTAGAATGTCTTTTAATTATGTGTATACATATTTAGAATAATGCAGTTGCTATACTCCGTATTCACATAGTTCTTATCGTTGGTTGTTTTTACTGCACTGTATACAAACTTAGATATAGCGGGACAGAAAAGTGAAGAACACTTATGCTGGTGTTGTAATATACAGCAGAATCATGCCAGTAACAGTTCACATTGCTGTCAAAATGGAGGTTATTAAATTTCTTTTTTCATTTATTACTATAGTATTTTTTGTTGGTTAGAGTTGTGGCTTTGAGTTGCCACTGTATGATATGATGATTGATTCCGAGTCATTATGTTGTCATGTGTACTATCTTTGCTATTTCAATATCACTTGTCAGAGTATATAGTATAGCATTGCAGATCTTCCTTTCTTTCCTTTTTATACTACTTTTGAACTCCACATTACTGATAGGTCTGGGAGTGACACTGTTAAAAGTAAAAAGTCTCTCCTCTCTCTCTCTCTCTCATAATTCTAAATCAGGTGTGAGAAGAAGGAAGCGTTCTTAAACTCCTGCCTCAAGTTTAGAACTAAGTGGTGCCACTGCTGAACTCTGTTGGATTTAGACCATTTGGTGTTACTAATTGTATCATACTAATTATTATGCAGCTTATTTCCACCATGAGAATGAAAGAAAATTTTTTAGTTCTTACTTTTACTGGCTAAAAATTGGGTTTTCTTATGCTCTAAGGAACTATTTATTGCTTACTGCCAATGAAGATTTTCTGCCTTGTGGAATATATATGTATTATTATTGTTTTGTGTGTGTGTGTGAGTATGCCTTTGTAGCTAAGTGGCAAACCTTCCTGAACAAGAAGTGCATAGTGTCCTTGTGCACACATTTGACTTGCTTCGTTCTTTGTCATTATGGTGTCGAGTTTAATATATCTTAATTTTTATTTTAACCTCAAGAAACCTTCACTAACCTGTACATTCAGATTATCTGTGATAAGTATATAGACTTTCAAACTGAATGCATTATTTTGATGTCTGAATAAAGATACAGATTTATTTTATATACCTATTTACCAACCTGCACATTGTAAACTTTCTTTCTCTCACCTCTGTTTGTTTGTCCAGCTCTACTGCAAAAGTTAACCAGTACTCTCAATCATTAATACTTCCAATGACTATTCAAGACATTTATCCATTTCTTTTGGCAACTCTTAAAATTGCTAGGGGACTGGCAACTAAGTGGGCCATGTTGGCCTTTGCCAGCTTTCCCCACTTAATAAAAAATGGTGACTTACTATTTAAATGATAAAAGCAATGATGTTCTTACAAATCATTCACTCTTTTGCTGCTTTCATCATATGTAATTTTATATTAGCATTTCCTATCCCTTGGCTTGAATACCATGTGTAGAAACTCCAGATGGAGATCTGCCATGGCTTTCCCTATGAGGGCAATGAAGTATAAAATATAGAGTGATAAACAGATGTGCTAGTCTGTCATAATTATTGTGTTGCTGGTCTTGTCCTCCAGAAGCCAGGAGGAGGCAGTAAGTCTAGAATGCTGCACCCAGAAACTTATAAGGCCTTAGAGAATTAAAAAAATACAATATTTAATGTAATGTGCATTTGAAATATAATACTTTTAAAACATGGCTTTTCTTTCTGTGTTCCAGTTTAAGGAATTATAAAATTAAGCTATATCAGCAGCACAGAAGGAAGGCCAGAGAGGCTCAACATCAAAGCCTCGGCCAAGGAGTCGACAGCGGTGTTCCTCCAGCCGAGGTGCTGCTGCATTGCTGTCAACGGTGTGCAATCTATTGCTCCACAACTTCTCGGCCACAACTGAAGCGCGAGGCCATGTGCGTGAGATAAGGTTGGTCCTGTCTACGTATTCTCCCCACATGCATGCCTCTCCTCCAAGCACCAGTCGTTTTTGGTCATCTGAGCCTGAACAAAAACAATGAGAATTTATGAAGGGCCTTGGATTTCACTCTAATAATGAAGTACAAAGCCTATTTTGTGTATTTTCAGAAAGCATCATTAGCTATAGAATAATAACCTAGCTCCCCTTCTATGGTAATTTAATTTGTTAAGGTGGAAAAAAAGTATTGTTTGGTAACCTCTAATGTAGGGATTCTATCTATTTAAATTTCTGGAAGGTCAGGAAGCTTACTGGCTTTTACTGTTAGAATACAGTCCCAACATCTCATCATCCATGTCTGACTTTAATTATTCATGTTAATTCTTTACCATCCTTGATCAATTGTGATGGGCCATATGTCACTAACTTTAAAAAAGGCTATTTAGGCTCTGAGAAAAGCCAAGCCACCATAAAGCATACTTGTAACCATAAAAAGAACAAAGTCAGCAGTCATGATAATCCTTATTATAATTCAGTACCTCTCCCCAACAAATATTCTCTATCATAAACCTCCAGCCCAAATCAAAAGATACATTTTCCAAAGTTGGCAGGCTATCGCACATGGATTCTCAGTCACAATGTATTTAGTACCGGAATGTTTGTGTACAGAAGTTTTTATTTTTATCTGACGTGACTTTTAAGAAGGGAAACCTTACTAAGGTGGCAGATAGTGACTTGTTGCAAGTAGTACCACATTTATTGAATTCCCTACTGCTTTACAGTAACAGACTTATTTTCTGGTGTCAAGGATTCATATGTGATTTGGTGGTGAATAGGAGAGAGTAAACTTGCTTCCAAAAGCCTGTCATGCACAGAGGCTAGACTTATATATCATTATTTGACTTACCAGAAACTTTAAAAAAATCCCCATTCTACTATTGCATAAAAGGTAGAGAAGCTAAACTTTCATACCAGATATCAACAAGACTATTGAGTCAAAAAAACTGAAAAAAAAAAAAAAAAAAAAACTAGAATTTCACTCCAGAGGTAGTTAATTCTGATAGCAAATGTAATGTGATCATTTACTTTACCATTTCCAAGATACATGTTTTGAAATTAATGAATTACTCACCATCAAAATCCTGCGGATCACACTGATAATACTTCTGCCAGTCAACACCATAGCTGATGTAGTTGAGATACCAACATGATGACAGAATTGTACTATAACCAGCTGAAGTCACCTGAAACACAAAAGGATAGAAAATCTTGGTTTATATATTTGGAATTACAACAAGCTGGAAGAATAAGGAACAGTGAAGAGGACGTGTAAGTTTAAGAGAACAGAAACATGTATCAGATCTGTTGTGTACACAGAAATTAAGGAATATTGATCATTTTCAAATGCGCTTGCAATAGAGAACAAATAGTAATGTCACTTGCTTGATCAAGTTCATGCTTGAAGACTAATGGTGCATTTCCATTCTTCCAAATATGCACCACTGTATCATCAGCAATGTTGACTCCATTGTCAAATACTTCTTGCCACACCAAGTATCTAGCAAAACCAATCAAATTACAAATTTGTAAAACTACTTCACATAGTTGTTCTTAAATCAATATTTATTTGTACATGTATATGCATTTTTGGAAATAGAGTACTGTAGTTTAAAAAAAAATCAACAAATAACCTTTCTTGGCCATTACTGATCACTTTGCTATCACAGAAAATAGACAAGAGAATTTGCTAAAGCTGTCAATCTAGTAAAGAATATATAACTAATAAAGTCCATTTTGGTTAATGCAATCAGAAAGTTTAAATGTAGCCTTCAACAACTTATAATCCTAATACCCTTTGAAATTTGCAGTATATACTATAAATCCAAATCATTTAGGTATTGTAGCACTATTTTTATATTAATCTACATGTTATTAAAAGGTTGCATGTATTTGGAATGTTTTGGGATTGAACATCTTCATATTCAATTCAGATATAATTTTGGTACAACCATTTATAACAATGGTACATATCTTTATTTGCTGTAATCTTTTTAAAAACAAGTGATTTTCATCATTCCCTGCTGGAATTTGTTTAACGAAACTGAACATGAGCTTTGCAACAATACAGACATCTTCCATTTGATCTCTCATGTGTGTATACTGTAACCAGTACTGTAATGACAAAATTATTCTTTTCAAGAGATTATAACATTTTCCAATTGGGACTTTGTTTCAGTACAGAAAAAAATAATACACACTAACTAACTACCTAACCTAAGACAAAAAAACATTTGCAAATTTAAAAATTACAAATTTGCAGTGAATAAATTGGTTTCCAAACCAAAATATGAAAACAAAATATGCTTTATTGTGAGAGTGACCAGCTACAATTACAAGGCTTACCCATTTTTAGTTGGCAGATTACTGATGATCTGAGTTAGTTTAGTGATATATATTTCTTCTAGTTTGCTGTAATTTCCAGTTATGTTGTGTTGGGACATGTAATGTGTGATTGAAGGATTACTCTTCCTGAAATAGAGAAATTTTTAAGAAAAGGAATACAATATTCCTATTCCATCTGCTTTGTTTCTGGTATTTGTCATTCACTTACTACTTTACTTAATATCTGTCCATGTTATGACCTGACAAGTAATTTTTTAACTAATAATGATAACATACAGTGGTTCCTCACTATATCTGTATGCAAAGAAGTACTTCAACTGTGTGGAAGACAAAGCTTATGTGGTGTGTATGTGAGAAAGAGAGAGAGAAATTACCTTCAACCAATACCCTGTGGTTATTTGTTATGTTAAGAATAGGTCAATCAATGATCTCACCAACAGTCAAAGCTGACTTCATCCCCTCCAAGGTGGACATAATGATCAGGGAACCGAGATGTAACCTCAGTAAAAAAGGTTCTCAAGAACTCGTAGTTTGCATCATTGGTAGGGTCAATAGGGCCAAAGGTTCCATCAGGGACACCATTCCTGAAGATGAATTGAAAATGTAAAATGAAGTAGTTACAGTGCACCATTTGTGATCTAGAATATAGTATTTCATTTATAGGTAAATCAGTAATGATATCACATACTTGTAGCAAGGAGTCAGGAGCCCTGGCTGGGAGCCCCAGGACTGAGTGTGACCTGTGGGGGAATCAATTTCATACAGGAATGGACTTCATACATAATTGACAATGAGGAATCCATAAATTACTAATCAAATATACAGTAATATAGTATAGTCTGATCTGCTATCAAGACCAATTCTTTATACTACCTACATCCCCATACACTTGCTTAATTAAGGAAGACCATATCAGCTCGCACAATGGAAAAATCATTTGTACTGCAAGCAAGACAATCTCTCTCTCTCTCTCTCTCTCTCTCTCTTACACACACACACACACACACACACACACACACATAGTGTAATTACCCACCTGGCGTATCAAATTCAGGCAGGACACGGATCCCCCTCATCTTCCCATACTCAATAACGCTGGAAATATCGCTTGCACTGTACACATGGCTTGGACTATAAGCTCCTTGTTTACTGCAAGAGGAAAAGAAATAAAAGAAAACTGTAGCTCTTATTCATTATTACATAATTGATATTAATAATGACTAAGTGTCTTAAAAAATTATTTCATTCAGTAATTACAATTCTGAATAATGAGTAAAGCAAGATATTCATATCAAGTCTTGGATCACTTAATTTGATTCATGACAGCCTAATCAATTATTCATAGTTATTTGCACTAGGAGACATAAGTGTTTGGAATAGCCGGACTTTTACTTCAGGAATAGACCATTAATTCTTACTTACTAATGAACAATGTAGACCAGGGTTCTTCAATATTTTTTCATCACAGCCCAGTTTGATTTTGTACACTCTTCATAATATCAGATGATGATGAGAGATAGATAGATAGATAGAGAGAGAGAGAGAGAGAGTGGGGACTCATGTTAAGACCTCTCTCTCTCTCTCTCATATTTATTATGACTTATGGATCATATTATCATTATTATAATTTTTCCGTGGCAATGAACTGAATATCAGCTTGCGATCCAATACTGCATCGCGATCCAATCCGTACTTTGAAAAACCATGATGTAGACTGTTAATTTTTACTAAGCAACAAACATAGGTGAGGACTAGACATATTCTTGTTTCTTTGGTGGTGGCTGATCTCTTTCAGAAGTGAGGATTGGTGTCCTCTACCATACCATATGCCATCTTTCGTACTCTCTCTCTTCATCTATGTTTTACCTAAGAATGGTGCTTATCCATTTCTTCCAATCTTCCAAGTGGTGATGGGTATTCAGACGTGGAGTCATTAGTTCTACAATGCAGTTAGGATTACAACAGTCACCAAGCTGAGTTCAATTATTGATAAGTTAATAGTTTTCATCCTGATTTACAGGAAATGCAAAAATTCCCAACGGAAAGTCTTCCAGCCCTTTGCCCTCATTAGTTAGATGGTAAAGGGAATCATGATAATAACTAATGTTCTTAAAGACTTCATCTGTTTTCTGATGTGATTTGATGAACTAGTGCTTATCAAACCTTGTAGCTTGTGAGTCTCTTTTCCACACACCAAGGTGTATTCTAATTTCTAATGTCCTATCACATTGTACATATAATAGCACCAGGGAACTTCACTTACACTTACCTTAGTTTAGGGTAGGCACTGCTGACATATGGAAAACTTGGGTCATCCACAATGTGCCAGTGAAGAACATTGAATTTATTCATAGCCATGAGATCCAGTGTCTCTTCAATTTTTGAGAGGGGTAAGAAATGTCGTGAGGTATCAATCATCAGGCCTCTGGGAATTGTATTTAAAACACTTAGTAAGTCTTGTTTTTTTAACAGCCTTATTTGCATTATTATGTGCAATGACAAATATTCTTTCAATCATGATCTGTTTTAACATTCAAGAAAAATGTGACAGGAAAACTGGTTCAATTGTTATTCCATCCCTTGGAAGGCCTTACCTGTAACTGAACCTTGGGAAGTCTCTGATTTGTGTGGAATTGACATTGTAAACAATTGAGTTTGGCACCAGCAGCTGAGAGAATGTTTCAAGACCTCTCAACATTCCCCACACACTCTGGGAAATGAGGGAGGCTTCCCCTGGAGCATCTGGGCTATTGATCTGAAGGTAAGATAAAAGTGCTTCATGTACAGATATTTTTTAGGCAGTTTCATAAAAGTATATTAATTTACATTTGTACACTTGCCATAGATAGGAGATTTCTTTGATCACAAGAAAGTTGCCTTAATGTGAGTTGTGCAGAAGACTGTAAGACATAGATAGCATAGAGTGCATGGCTGATAAAGTGAGAATGCAGAAGCAAGCTATATTAGGTAATCCACAATATGTTATTTTTTTGTTGTAAACATGGGTACAAATCTAGAAAAAAAAATTGATATAGAAGTAGCTAATGTTACTGTTCTGTACTTTTAATATGATGCACATTATCATAATGCATTCATAACATAATAAAAAATTCTGATAAGCTCTTAACTCCCTACATACAGGTAATCCTCCCTCCTCATCTCTTCTTTCTGTTCTTATGGAGCCTACACATCTGCCAGCTCAGAGTGAGTACAAATTCAAAAATTTTGTTGTAATGATTCCCACCATCTCTTCAATTCCTATAATAAGTGTATTGTTTATAAAAATATTATTTTTTTCATTTTATGTAAAAGGTGTCAAGACCAATAAAAAGACTGAAAATAGACCCACTGAAGGTGTCAGTCATAGATGGGCATTCTTGGTTAGCCAATGATTATTTTTTCCTGTGTTATTCATTCCTCAATATTTCCAATACTTTTAGTTCCAAATTAACAATAATTGATGATTTTATTTTTTAACATGATCATGTTGAAGTTTAGAGTTGTCAAAATCAAATGTAGTTATTTAAAACAATACATTTAATTAGTGAATAGATAGGATAAACATTGAATTTGAAGTTTTTGGAGATTTCTCTTTTTTAATACAAAAATAGTAAAGATTTTGATTATTAATTCTTTTATAAAAAATGTGTGCATCAATAATGTGATCACCATTAATGGAATTTTTTATTTACTGATTTGTTATTTATCACCTTATTGGATGATAAATTTATGGCCAATTATCAAATATTGGTTATCCCCAGTAAAGTTATCATTATGAATTCATCAGTTAGTACCGATAAAATTATCATTTTCAGTTCATTAGTTATCATGGTCAGTATTTTTGTTATGCCAAACTGTGGTGCCAGTCTTCAAACACTGCTGTCAAAAGAATTACCTAAAGTTTTAAAAGTGCTTTGAAACTTCACTCTTAAAACAGTTTAGGTCAAAGATAGTGGAAAATACACAGATAGGCTGGGAGTTTCAAGAGTTTAAAAGTTAAATAGGGTGTACTCTTTACATGAAAGTTTGCTATAATTAATATTTAATGAATTAGAAAAGTGGATCATGCAAGGAAATATCCCATGATTGATCTGTATTATGAAAACATCTTTATTGTTAGTAGGACTAGTGTGTGAGCTGGGTTGATGATCTCACTCTCACCTTTATCTCATATTGTTCATCCATATCGTGGTGTGGGCGGGTCTCACATTTTGTCATTAGAGTCACCTTCAGGCTGTCAAGATAACCCTTGAAGTTGTCATCCTTTTTCCAGGGTTCTTGTCTCTGAAGGCAACAATTATTAAGAAAAGTTCGTCTATATAAAATTGGAATAAGGCAATTTTTGAAGAAAAAAAATTAAGAAGTTTTAAGCCTGAATAATATATGAAGTCATTGTAAGGTGAAATTTTATACCTGATTTAATTCCTCCAGACAAGGCAGCAAAAATGAGATACTGTGGGTCAGGTCTATCTGTTATGAATTATTAACTGTTTAGGGTCATGACAAAACATTTACGTATTTTTAACGTGTATGTAACAGACCATCTTGAAAATATGTATAATACATATTATTTAGAAAAAATATTCTTAGTTCTTTTCAGGGTCACACTATAATACTACAGTACTCATCATGGCATTATGTTGGGTGAGCAGCCTGGCTTAATGCCGTGACAAAAAACAATGGACTGCCCTACAGGTGGTTTCTGTCATGGATTTATGCCAAGTACAAGTGGTTAGCATGATGTCACTGCCTCCCAATACACACCACAGTACCACCTCAGTGTTGTTGTGGCTGCTGTGGTGAGAAGAGTTGCATCTTTGCTCACTCATTTGCACCATCTTTTGTGTGTGTTTTCCTTGTTTTCTTGTTTATACCTTTGTGACTATGGATAAAAGAAAGTCATTAATGCCTGCAACTATTGCTCAGATCATTAGGTTTCACAAAGCTGGGCTCCAGACAAGAAATAGTGGCGAATGTTAGTGTGAGTAAGCGATCTCTGATAAATTGGGTGAAACGTTTTATGGAAGACGATGGAGTCAAGTTACTCTCTGCTAAACCTTGGCCTGGCCTTTTGAAGAAGACATCTGTATGTACTTTAAATGTGCTCAAAAGGCAGCTACCCTTTCTGTGATGGAAAAATACCCCCTGTAGGATAGGCCATTGTTTTTCATCACAACATTATGCTGGGGCATTCAGCCCCATGCCATGATGAGTACTGTATACTGTACATATATCAAGACAAATGAAGCATATCAGTTGATGGTACTAATTTCAGTGTTGGGAGTTGATGAGAGGTTATGTCATTCTTTTGGCCTTTATTTTCTTAAAGAACAAGGAAAATCTGCTAATATCAAATTAAAATGTGGTTAGATAAAAGGCTCAGACCCCACCCCCCCCAAAGGTTAAAAGTTTTATATGAATGAAGTTTTTTTTTCATGAAGGATGTATGTATAGTTATATACACCCCCATGAACCTCACTTGGAGTATTTATTGTACTGGCAGGTGTCTACTTTCCTTCTCTTCAATAGATTCACAGCAATTTATTAAAATAGGAACTGTAGTGTCAGAAAGTAGGATAGTAGAAAAAAGGATGAACACCTTGAAGCAAATATGTGGTGTTAATGCAACCTCTCCTCAACAAGCTTAATAATAAAGGAATTCTAAAAATCACCTTAGGAACTGTAGAAGGGAACATGATTTCCTTGTACCTCTGTAGTGCTTCATTAAGAATTGGACAAGAGTTATGTGTCACATTGAACCTGAAAAGAGTTAACAACATTTTGGGGATGGATCTCTCAAATGTTTGAGAGTACATATATTCAAACTCACATGTTCAGTATCTAATCGAAATAGACATACGGTTAAATTTTGCAATCAATGTGTTTTGTGAAAACAGAGAAAATATAGTTCATGTTTACATGCTGTCAAATTGCTTACGAAAAAGTCCCAGGTCTGATGATCATGTAGGTGTCTTGGGAGTCAACAGCTTGAGGCTGTGGCCATACCTCTCCAACTGTGGGCAGGACCAGTGGAGTGCCACTCCACACCCTTCCTACTGTCCCCAGTAACATAAACAACAGTGCTGAGGATAAATAGGGAAAGTAAATATACATGAATACTGAATGCATTGCAGATGTTCAACACATCTAGGTAAAAGACAAAAGGGAAAAATGATTCATTTATACATATTATGCTATTAATATGAGAATTGAATAGAAATGGATTTATGTGGACAGTGATTGATATCTTTAATTTCCTGACTTTAAAACTTGAATTTATCATTAAGCATCAATTTATTCGAAATTTTTACCTTATCTTCACTATATTTCCCATAAAATGGGAATCCTTAAGTTCCCCAAACTGAATTTGTTACCTAAAGTATTGTCTTAAATACATGAAAACTTCAGTTTTTCTCCTTTCATACAATAACTCAAACAGTTTCACAAGACCAATGTGAAGGTTTATCCAGAAAAAAAACTGGCCAACCTTATCAGATATTTTAGTTGATTACCAAGCTATATTTTTCATTTTAATGTACATATGTTTAATAACCATGGCCTGTCTCCCTCAGTCATAAAAAGTGTTTTATCCAATATCTTTAGGGAACAAACTACTTATGTGGGTATGTGCAATGGAGTGGACATGTGTACCATTTCCCACATCCTGTTTCTACCTAGATAGAAAAAACATTTTAGAATAATAGTTTTATTTATTATCTTTAGGAGATAAACTATTATCCTACAGTAAGCATTGGAGTGGACATGTGTATCATTTGTTTGTGCCTAGATAGAAAATAAAAACGTGTTATGATGATGATGATGATGATGATAATAATAATAATAATGATAATAATAATAATAATAATAATAATAATAATAATAATAATAATAATAATGCTTGAATATGTGCTGCACTATATTGATCAATTTGTGTATTATGCAAGTTAAGGATATCATTAATTCCTTGCATAATTATAGTTTATGAAGTGAGGATATTAATTATTTTTAAACAATCTTTGTGGATTGATATATCATACCTAATTTCTATGTCAATATGTATTATTTCTTTACTTTTATATATTTTCATTATTTAATCATTTACAATCTTAGCTGGAAATCTTTTGAACTTTTTTCTACTGCTTCGAATCTTAATATATATAATACTAAAAGTAACATAGTGGTTAAAACGCTTTTCTTAGAGGACTTTGTAATTAATTAAAAATATACAGTGAAGACGTTATCAGTATCCGCTTTATCCTCTTCAGGGCGTCAGCGAGTCTGCCAAGGTCATGCATGATCAGTCGTTCAGTTGCATTTAAGGAATTCTAGTTTCAGTATGCCAGTGGTCTCAGAGCAGCTGGACGAATTACAAATTCATTCACTCTTGCTCTCATCATTTCATTAGTTATTGGATGTTCTCTGAGTGATGCACCCATGATCCAGCCCAACGTCTTCCTCTCTCTTCTTTCCTACTCCCTCTCTAATGTTAATTAATGTACTCTTTGTTGCACGGTAACGTATCGGGCGCATATTTGTTTCATGTATTTTGTAAAATATACGGCACAGTACTAAAGTAAGTGGACGTTAAGTCAAAGATCAGGCTGCACATTTTATGGATTAACACCCGTGGAGAGAGAGAGAGAGAGAGAGAGAGAGAGAGAGAGAGAGAGAGAGAGAGAGAGAGAGAGAGTTAATTCCAAGTGCCACGTCAGACGCACATATTAAGTATTCAATACAAAGACGCGATAATTATTCAACAGATGTACCGCGAATGGCATGCGCTACATGTGTAACACCACTGGTAACGTGGTTAGGTTCCGCTTTTAACGGCTTTGAGGGGGGGAGGGGGGGCGTAATTCCAGTGGGCCAATGGAAGGGGTGGAGCATCAAGTCAAGCTCTTCTTTACTTCCTTATTTAGATGTGATTATCCGAAGTCTACTCCCATCCCTACATCTAACAAGGGGGCATCGTTAATAGGAGAAGACTATCCGCCATCCACCAGATATTGCCATTAGAGGGGTCCTGAAGGAGATAAGGGCTTCTTCAGTGACCATATTTGGTGAATTGTGTGCAGTGGTTTATAAAAATTACAAGTTTGGGAGCTAACTGTAAAGGAGAAAACACCCCGCCAGTGTGCCCCAGAGAAGTCATCGGAATTTTCTTTCTGATGACCTCTTGTTCAATGCGAAGGGATTGCACCACCACTGCCACTGCTTGTTCAATGTGAAGGGTTACCCCGCCACTGCTCTCCGACACTCCTGCAGGCCTGGCATGGCTCCTTGAGGGGAGAAAGGACTCATCCCTGCTAAGGAAGAGTTGCCATTCATCTGGAATTCACGTGTCGAAATTGCTCAGGAGGATTTTCAAGAAAGTCCCTTAAATGTTTCAAATTTCATCTTTTATCAATAACTTGGTAGTGATTCTCAACCAGGGTTCCGCGTGAAACCATAAACCAATTATGTGCCATTACAAAATGACAGTGACCTAAATTCATAATTCCTATACTCAACAACACATCACGTGCACTTTCCAGACACCAACACGAGTGTGTGTGTGTGTGTGTGTGTATATATATATATATATATATATATATATATATATATATATATATATATATATATATATATATATATATATATATATATACACACACGTTCGGGCGGCAGTGTTTAGTACGTATATATATACCGAGTGCGTTTTTTCCTATCACGGGTGTGTCGGAAATAATAATAAGAAGCGGAAGTCACATAATAATGTTCTACGTATTTTCCTCCATAACACCACTCTTGAAGTGTTGCCAGATACTGGAATATTATACATTCTCTCTCTCTCTCTCTCTCTCTCTCTCTCTCTCTCTCTCTCTCTCAACTTTATTTTTTTATGTATAAGTAGTTATGAAAACTACCGAGCTACCACAATCAATGTATATATTACCGTTACGTGATTTCAAACATCAAATTATGCTAAATTAAAGCAACAAAATAAAATTCGTTACATATACAATGACATCCACTGTGGGATTTTCCTCCCACCTACCAGGAAGATTCGCGAAAATTCACAGTAACGATATCACAAGGCCAAAAACAAGCAAACAATAATCCAAACTGACCCTATCAACGCTGATGAACTAGGACGCGCACGACGTGATGCCGCTGAAGCGATGGTGAGGCGACGCTTGGAAGGCTGGGAGTATCGGCTCATTACAGGACCCATACACGTTTGTCTGGACCAAAATGATGGGAGAGAGGGAGGGGTGGGGGGTAGTTCCCCGGGTAAAAGTCCGATTTCGGTCAATATTAAACTGCAAGGGTCCTGTAACAGCGTCGCCTCAGCCTCTCATCCTTACATCACACCTCATCTAATCACTCTAATCAGTGTTGATGGAGTACGTTTAGATTATTATTGCTTGCTTGCTTGTTTGTGGCCTTGTGACCTTCTTACTGCAACATAGGTAAATAAGTTGAGATCTTTTTATTAATTTGCATGTTTTCCAATTTTGGTGAAGGTGTCTGGGATTTTTATGGTTCATAATATATAGCAATCTTATGCTAATGAAAATGTAATTCACCATTGTTTCTTCAGGGTGACGCGATATCTGCTTCGTTGTCATCGCGAAACCCGTTTCATTTTCGTGAAACTTTATTGCCGTGATATCCACTTCTTTGACTCATACCTATACACTTGATTATTATGTATGGATTGCTTCTCATTATTATTTTTTTTTTATTAATTCTACCTGACTGGAGGCCTCACCTCGAAATTCACAGATATGTCACTTGTTTGTGGTGCACCCACACCTGATTCTCTCTCTCTCTCTCTCTCTCTCTCTCTCTCTCTCTCTCTCTCTCTCTCTCTCTCTCTCTCTCTCTCTCATTATTATAATTTATTCCACTTGAATGATGAATTGATGAAAGGAATGTAACGTAAACAAATAAAGAAAACCGCATCATATTACGTTATCGTGTGTATGTGCGCGCTTGCGTGCGTCCATGTTCATCCGTCAGTGAGCCAGAACACGTGTCCGTATATTGATTATTTTTCAAAGAAGCTTTCAGTGTAGTTAAAGTGGGGGGATTTAAAATATTTATATTTATTTATTATAGTTTCCGACATTAGAAAAATATATTTCTACATTATTAAGAAAATACTTGAGATCCCTGCCAATGATTTGTGGGCCCATTGACAGTAATCGTGGCGAAGGAGCAGAATGTTTCTGATTTCTGAATACGGGTCTGTGTAGACAAGAGGGAATAAGACTAGAACTTTTATTGTACTACATCTAGACTGCACTGATTCGCAGACTGCGCCGCCATAGTCACCAAAGTGCGCCGCCTAGCTTTTCTAGATATGTAGGAGTGTGTTCTTTGAATGTGCCTCCCCTACACTGGCTAGCTACAGACAGGCTGGTGTGACGTCCAATCCAAGACACTGCACCGCCAAGTTTGATAATTATAATTTATCATTTTACTTTAGCTTTCATTTATATTAAAAAATAGACTTTTTTCATGACACGTATGTCTACTGTATATTGTTCAAAGTCTTTTAAAGGAAAAAATCATTCGTGATGGCTGAAAATATATATATTTTACGAAGACAAAATTAACGCGGTCTTCACTCTATCAACCTTTTCCTTCTGGAAATGCAGCTTTATCGGGAGTCTTGTCCCATTTGTTGATTATTAGCATGCTGTGTATTGCAATGCGTATCTGCAAAAATAATTAAATTTATTGTTATTCAGTGATTTGCAATAATGAAGAAATCGCCAACTTTACCTCAATGATGACTGACCATTGGAATATTTTAAGGTCAGTTCATTTTCATCAGGATTAATATTCAAAATTATAATTTGGAGAAGTGTACAGGTATATGCACTGGGACTGAAGATGATATAGTGTGTGTGTGTGTGTGTGTGTGTGTGTGTGTGTGTGTGTGTGTGTGTGTGTGTGTGTGTGTGTGTTAAAAAAAATCATCAAATTATTATTATCATTAACAGCCCAGTATACGTTTTGATATATCTGGTGTCATTACAAATTAGTATAATATATACACATGCATACCTGTGCAAGACACAACGTTAAAGTGAGTGTCAGAAGGCAAAGGCAACATCTCATCACTTACCTAAATGCATGTTGCCACTGACGTTAACTCGCCTTTCCAAGTCGATGGCCAACTGAAGATGATTTCAGGCAGCTGACGGCGAGTGAAGTAAAGGTTGCCAGACAGAGCCAGAGAGGGTACCCACCTCCGATGTGATTGTGATGACCTTTGTAACTACATATATACTGGTGTTGTAAATAGGATGTGAAGGTTTCCATGTAATTTTTCATCGAGCAATGGATGTATAAGTTTTTTTTTATTATGTTTTACCTATGTCTGTAGCCGCCCCTATGTACGTCAATTCCACTCAGCCCATAGAAACAACACATCTTCCTGTACCATACAACGCACTTCAAACTCTTATATCGTCTTCATGTAGTGCATGGAAGCATAGACTATATATAACAGCCTTGTCGTGAGGTTCGTGATAATATATAATGCAGCTAGTACAAGTTCTGCGAGAACTTAGTAGTGTAGTAAGTAGATACATACATTTATGCAACACCATTGTCAGTCATGCATTAGATATATTCGTTTATTCATTAATTATGATTTTAATCTTTTTTTTTCTGGATGGGCCTAGCTTGCCTTCATATTTGCAGCATCACAGACAAATGGAAATATAATCCTGATTAATATTGGCCGCATCAATAATAATATGCTGATCACTTGTCGGTTACGAACTGAGATGCATCGTGATGCTCTCGTGGTCATTGGTGTCATTGACTTGTTGCTTATCGTAATATAAGTGTTCGGTAATCCCAGCACATTTGTCTTAGCTGTAATTCATTCTTACCTATTTTCACACATTCGGATCCTAAGCAGACATAGAATACTATATTATATTAATGATTATAAAGCAACAGCAAAAGCAGCACCTTAGAGATTGTGTCGATTAGGAGAAGGGAAAAGTTTGGTGAGAAAATCTGAATGTGTGTAAAATTTGTTGAAGTTGCAGTGGCCAAGTGAAGAATTATTTACTTATTGTTGAGAAAATCACCGATTGAAAATATGTATGAATGGACCGATGGAAGAGAGGTTAGGCATAGATAGGACTCGATGTTATGTAGGTTATTTTCAAATCAGTGATAAGGGAGAGTGTGTGTGTGTGTGTGTGTGTGTGTGTGTGTGTGTGAGCGCGCGCGTGCGTGTGCACGTGTGCGTGTGCGCGCGCGCGCCTTACATACAAGCTAAATAAGTAGCAGTACATTGAGGCACAAGTGTTGAGCCGAGACTTCTTAGACAGACGTAGGTTATATATATATATATATATATATATATATATATATATAGATATATATAGATATATATTATATATTATATACATAGATATATAGTTCGTAGTTTATTTACTAACACCTGATGTACTTTATGTATATATATATAGATATATATATTATATATATATATAATATATATATATATATATATATATAATAAGTACATAGGTGTTAGTAAATAAACTACCAATAGTAGAATATATTTCCTTTCATACTCATGAATACCTTTTACTCATTCTGAAGTGAGTAAAAGTATGATTTAATATTTCTTTTAAATGTACAAAGGTCAGGTGTAAGAATTAGGTTCTTTATGTGCAAAGGAAGGGCATTCCACATGGAAGGGCCAATTCAAGTTTTTTATTTTTATATATATATATATATATATATATATATATATAGAGAGAGAGAGAGAGAGAGAGAGGTACTAAATCATAGGCATAGGAGATTTGTACTATTCCCTCTTGTCACCAGCTATCAGTACATGCTAAAGGATGCAACTCTGAGTACAAGTTTTCAACAATAGCATGAATAGGAAATATTTATGAAAATAATAAACTCTAGGTAAATTATACCTTCAAAATATGTCTTATGGAATCCTTCTTTTTATGAAAAATATGGATCTAAGTATTTTCTTTTGTGTTTAAACTTTTTATTATTTTTTTAATTTTTTTTAGGAAAGGGGGCCAGGTACAACCCCACACAGAAAATCAAGTAGTGTACATAGGGATAAGCGAGGGTATGATAAATACTTAGCAAGGCATCGGGTGTCTCCTCACTCTGTACCACATGTTCTGGACAGCTATAGACAGATTATCTTATGCACTGGTTCCAATTCAAGTGTTTATCAAAATACACTCAGAGGAACTTATTGTGCTGGACTTGTTCAATCTGTTCACTATTAAGTAATACCGGAGGCAAAGAATTATTAACAGATTGATTTTGAAATGAAATGCACTTAGATTGATTTTCTACTGCCTTACCCTCTGTTTCTGTCCTCTTTTTTTCTCTCTTTTTTTCCTCTTTTCTCTACCTAAATTAATGTATTTCTGACTTTATTTCCAAAATAATTTTAAATTTTGTTCCGCATTACCATCAGATTAAAAATAAAGGTTTTTTTATTTATTTATTTTTTATATCTAAATGTGGCATATGAATCCTGAAGCACAGGCCTGCAGATAGCTTCACACTACTTCACTCACCATCAGTCCTGACTCCCTTATCTCACATACTTTCTCGCTATGGACCATTTTGTTGCAAGCTTGCCATATGGCTAGCCTCTCAGCCTATGTAAGGTGATAGTATACAACGTGAAGAAGTACTTTTGGGGAGAAAATTCCTGTAACCTGTGGAAACATGGTAGCAGTGGAAGATCAGCTGTCAAAAAGCATGTCTATAAAAATGGCCACTTTAGAGTGCAGTGAGTATAAAACAATGATATTTGGGTTTTGTGGTCTTATTTATTTATTTATTTATTCATTTAATTTTATTGTTGTTATTATTATTATTATTATTATTATTATTATTATTATTATTATTATTATTATTATTATTATTATATTCATTTGTTTTTATTTTATTTTCTTGCTTATTTTTTTATTTATTTATTGTGTGTGTGTGATGTGGAACTTTCAATGTATCTGCATCGCATTGGTTGTTGTATGGCTGGATTTAATGTGTAGTATGATGTGGTTTTTCTGGTGTTTTATATAAACAAGTCAAAACCTATACCATTCTTGGCAAAATGAATTGTGAACTTTATCTTTGCTAGTGTATGTGACTGATGGCCACTAAGACCAAGTGGATAACTTTCTCCTCAAAATTATTTGAATTTCACACCTCTTGTATGTATAGCTAGATAGATTGGCATGCTATTCCCACAAAGTGTTTCATGATTCACTTCTGCTACTGCTCTTCTCCCTCAAGGGAGAGGGAATAGATGGTAAGCTGCCCATAGGAAGGTGTAAGATATTCAGCAATGGAAGTCTAGAAATATTTTTCATTTATTTGAACAGAATGTCTCCAACACATTACTCCTTTTCCATGGTGTAATTTTGTGTGGAATTCAAATTTATGGAGTACAGAGGGATGGGTTTAGAAGTGTAACACCATAACCTCGGTTATACATGCGACAACATTGTTCCTCTAGCCGTGAGGAAGCTGCATTACTGTCAGCTGTGTCAGATGTACTACTCCACAACTTCTCGGCCAGAGCTGAAGCACGGGGCCATACACTTGAGGTAAATTCGGAACTGCCTCTGTATTCTCCCAACATACATGCTTCTCCTCCAAGCACCAGATCTTTTTGGTTAGTTGTACCTGAATGAGAACAATATTTTGATTAGAAAGGAATCTGAATCAAGATTTAGCAATAAAAGCCTTTTGAGATGAGTTTGGAAACAATTCATGCCAAATTGTCACCAACGTTTTTTGGTGATTAGATATCTAAATCACTAATGTGTATTGGTTTCACTGATTCTTTGAAGAGAAGGAGATTCATTTAAGAAAGTAACTGATTATATTAATTATTAGCACAGATGACTTGAAAGCTTCTACAAAACAAGAATAATTGAAGGTCTTGGTATTAATCCTTTGCAGTGACAGTTGGGGAGTAAACGTACTTTCAAACAAGAAAATTGATGTTGTTTGTCAGGAAAAAAGTGCCCAACACTGTAAACATGGACATGTAGTTTGTGAGAAGAGCTGTAGGGATTCCATCAGACTTAGGATCCAAAAAGGGTGAAGAGTAGGGAGAGGCAAAGTCCTCAATTTTGTGTGGTCGATGTTTCCTGAAGGCTTTGTAAACAAATTATATGTAAGTCTACCTTAAAATCATTCTGTATAATTCCTTATCATATAATATTGCTGATTCCATCCTTGATTGATCTATCCACATTACAATGAAATATACTACATTTGATTTTTACACATTGGAAATCGACAAGGGAATGCAATAGCTTTCTGAACCAATGACCTTGGATGAACCATTGTGTGCAATTTCTAGTATGGCACTTAAAAAAAAGCCTAAGATAACTCAGCTGTGTACTTTTCAGAAGGCATTGTTAACAACCTATCGTGTTATGTTCATGTTCACTGAAGTTAGATTTAATTCACCTTTTTTCCCATGTTAATTTCATAAGTTCTTCACCAATAAATTTCTAACCAAGTTAACTAAAACAACTCACCTGTAAAGTCTTGTGGGTCACACTCATAGATATTCTCCCAGTTACTCCTTTGGTGGAGGTTATAACATGATGACAGCACTGAGTGATAATTCCTTGATGTTACCTGGAATGAGCATATATATATATATATATATATATATATAT
>CM035200.1:1119060-1136459 GCA_020233015.1 Callinectes sapidus | reverse complement strand
CACACACACACACACACACATTATAAATATCCCCATGTATGCACAAGAATGCACATGAATATGTAGCAGCATTTCCATTCCCTATGTTTTCCCTTTTTTCCAGGAGAAACAATCCCCTTATTGCTGCATATATGTCAGAGCAAAATAATAGTGAAGAATACACCACACTAGCTAATATCTATGTAACAAGACTCCTTGAAATAATTCAAGGCCTTCCACAGAATACTAGATAAGCTTAATAATGAATAGAGTTGATAGGTGTTCTAACTCTTCATCTCTATTTTCAATACATTAGCAGGAAAATCAGCAGCAAGAACAATTAAGTGGATTTTTCTTAGTTCAAATTCATTTTCATTTGCTTAACTCACAAACAAAGAACTTTTTCCAAAAGTTTATAAGTAGTATTGACTCAGAGACTGATAACAATATGTTCAAATATTCAGCTATTTAATTTCTTAAAATCATTTATATAATATTCTTGATGCTTTCACTTCACATATTTTATCAGATACCTGGTGCGAGAAGACGTTTTTGAAAGAAACATCCAAATTGATCAATTGGCACTGGTGCATATCTATAAGAATGAAGATGGCATGCTGTTCAAACAAGCACTCGAGGAAGTAAGTTGTGTTTCAGTGCCTTCTCCAGTACATATTTGGTAGTTATTCAAACACTAATACAGAGTTGGGTATTAAAAAAAAAAAAAAAATTGGCAACAAATTCAAGTTATTTCAGTAAAACTATGCAACTGAAATTGTGCACAGCTGATGTTGCTTAAGGTTTTTTTTTCTTTTCAAAGGTGTTTTTCATGTTTGCATTGGGTGTTAAGTGTTTTCATGCCTTTTGAGGGTTTCTTAAGATGTTTCCAAGTTTTTAAGGGTGTTTTAAGGGATTTGTAAAGTCAATTTTCATGTTTTTGATAAGAAAAGACACAAACACAAAAAACTCATTCCAAACACCATTAAACTTAAAAGAATCATAAAAAAACACACACCAAAAATAAGAAAACATAAACACACGTACACATATACATACGCACATACACACACACACACACGTCATCCCTCAAAAAAAATTAGTTTCAATCATTAAACTTAAAAAAAACATAATAAAACACACAAAAAAAAGAAGAAAACCCAAACACACACACACACACACACACACACACATTGCCCCTAAAAAAATATCGAGAAACACACACAAAAACAAGAAAAAACTTAAACACACACACACACACACATCATCATCCCTCAAAAAATTCATTCCAAACACCATTGAACTTCAAAAAACATTAATACCCCCAAAAAGAACCCCCCCACCCACACACACACACAGACAAACAAAGATGCACATAGTCACAATATCATGGAAGAAATTTTTTTTTTTAATGTTTTTAGGGTTTTTAGATCTCCATGATTCCTCTGAACACCACCACATTGTGCCACTGGGACACCTGCAAAGTCTCATCAGGTTAGGTTAGGTTGGGGGTGTTTTTTTAAGGGTATTTTTTAAGGTAGTTTTTAGGGTTTTAAGGGTATTTTTAGGGTATATGAGGTTGTTTCTTAAGGATTTTCATGTTTTTTATCGCTGTGAACACCACCAGGTTGGACCACTGGGCCACCTGTAATGGGATGTTAGATTTCGTTAGGTTAGGTTAGGTTAGGGGTGTTTTTTTGGTGGTTTTTAAGGTTTTTGAATGTGGTTTTAGGGTTTTTAGAAAATGTTTCTGTATGTTCTACCTGCAAAGGGTGGTTAACATTAGGTTAAGTCACATTAGGTTAGGGGTGATTTTGGGGGGTTTTAGTGATTTTTTTTTTTTTTTTAAGATGTTTTTCTTTCATGTTTGTATCAGTCTTTAAGGGTTTTCATGTTTTTTTTACTGTTTATTAAAGTGTTTTCATGTTTTTGATGATGTTTTAAGGGGTTTGTAAAGGTGTTTTTCATGTTGACGTTTTTTGAGGTTTTCCATATTTACAAGGTTTTTAAAAAATCTTTTTCTTAAGTTTTTCAAGCACTAAACAAACAAAAAACATTAAAAACATTAAAAAAATAAGAAAACATAAACAAGCGCACACACACACACACACACACACACACACAGCGCTCCTCAAAAAACAAAAACAAAAAAGAAAAGACACGAACACAAAAAACTCATTCCAAACACCATTAAACTTTAAAAAAACATTAAAAACACACACAAACACACATCACCCCTTAAATGAAAAAACAAACAAAAAAAAAAGGAAGAAAACCCAAACACACACACACACACACACACACACACACACACACACATACACACCACCCCTTAAAAAAACATAAAAAAACACATGTTTTTTTGCTTGCTCTGAACACTGCCAGGTCGTAACACTGGGAGACCTGTAAAAGGACATTAGGTTTCCTTAGATTAGGTTAGGTTAGGTGGTTCATTGGGGGTATTTTTTAAGGTGGTTTTCAGGGGTTTTAAGGGTGTTTTAAGGGTGTTTAAGGTTGTTTCTTAAGGTTTTTTATGTTTTTTGCTTGCTGTGAACATCACCAGGTCAGACCACTGGGACACTTGTAATGGGACGTTAGATTTCGTTAGGTTAGGTTAGGTTAGGGGTGTTTTTCTTGGCAGTTTTAAAGGTTTATGAATGTGGTTTTAGGGTTTTAAAAAGATGTTTTTTCATGTCCTACCTGCAAAGGATGGTTAACATTAGGTTAGGTTACATTACATTAGGGATGATTTTGGGACGGTTAACAGTACTTTAAACTGTGAAGTTCTCCCAGTATTTGTATATCATGAGTTCTGTCATGCTTTGTATCCAATCTCTCCATTTACTGACTTGATTTGCTACATCTTTTCTCTCCTGTAACATTTTTATTGTTTACATATGGTTGCATCTTGTTCACACATATTTTTACTCTTATTTCTTGAACCTTGTCTATTTTTTCCATATAGGCACTGCACATTTAATAAGAGTATGTATGTTTATTTTCTGTCTCCACACCCATCTCTTCAAAGTGTGGTACCAGCTACTTATAATTTTTATCAATTTCTCAATTTTGAATGCCTCACAGAAAAGATGGCTTCTCAATTAATGAGCCATCATAATTTCACATGTGAGGATAAGAGCACTATACTTACAAATTTAAATAAAATACCTCATGAATATAATGTTGCAACTTAAAACATATCTCTCAAAAGTTTGTCAGAGCCACAGCTACCACTCAGAGTATTCTATAGACAAATAAAAAATAGACACAAGAAAAAAGAAAAGAAAATACTCAATTTATAATGCCAAATGTATCATACTTTTTACCGTCATCCATTTAAAAGATAATTATCGACCTGGTTGATAAATGTATGAATAAATATATATATATATATATATATATATATATATATATATATATATATATATATATATATATATATATATATATGTGTGTGTGTGTGTGTGTGTGTGTGTGTGTACCTATATAATTTTTTTCTTATCTATTTGTATATTTTGTTATATTTTTTTTAAGAATACTTGTTAAGAATGTGTGTATGTATAGGCCAATGGTCTCACCGATCAATTACTATGCTTAGTGAATTATTGTTATGGAAAAATATCTTAGCCTTTCAAGTCAAAATGTAGACATTTTCTCACTAGAGAGTTTGGTTAGAACAATTATTAAAGCATACTGAAAAGAATAAACAAATAAATAAGTAGCGTTAGGCAGTAAGGTACCACTTAGTTGGTTATCTACTACCTCCATTGTTGAGGACCCAAAATTTCAATCACTGAATGTATAATAGGCAGCTACAGCATTATGTTTTATTGATTGTCTCTTCTCATTAATGTGAAAAGTATCCACTTTTTATGAATACCGTGTAAAGGCTTGAGTTAATTGCTATATCATCTATCAATCATGTAATTGTTGTTATTTCATTTTATTTATTAGTTTCCTGCAGTGCTGGAAATTACCTGATCAGTCTGGAAATATGAGATAAAATTCTTGTACCATATTACATATTATTGCTTGATCCAAAATCAAACATGTATGTTTTTTTCACTGTAAACCTGAAAAAAGTTAGGCATTGTTATAAGCAAGACATTTTTCTCTAATGTTTGCTTTTTCTTTTATTTGGAGTTTTAAAAGTATGTATTCAAATTGAAACTTACATTTTGGAATTAATATGATGTATATGATCCATGTACAATACATAGTTTTCTATTGTATTCTATGTTCTAGATTCATATTAACGGATCAGATATAGTAATTGTTATTTGCTTACTGGAAATTTTTTGGATTAATGCTCATGTAGGTATTTTGGGACACAGCAGTTTGAGGCTGTGGCCACACCTGCTCAGCTGCGGGCAGGGCTAGTGGAGCAGCACTCCAAACAGTCCCTACTGTCCCCAGTATTATAAACAACAGTGCTGGAGATAGATAATAGGGAAAAGTATTTATAAACACTGAATGCTTGATGCCAAAACTGAGTAGTTCAAAAGATCAATATAATTCTTTGCTGAAGACAAAATTATTTAGAGATCTTAATAGGTACGAGTATGATTTCTTTTACCATGATTCAGTGATTCAAGCTGAACTGCAATTTTGTGTGTATGGTAACTGATTTGTCATTATTCTTTTAGCCTTGAACTTTCATCATGCAAATCGTACTGAATGAGACATGGTTTTTCTTTGACTTTGTGCTTTATTATTTCTACATATTTCTTATGATAAATGATTCTACACTAGTACTCATGTAGTATTGCTGTATTCAAAGAAAAGATTTATTTCTGCACAGTGTCATCTGCACTTCTTGTTAAATTTGTTGATGTCCTTATCAACACAGTTTAACATATAACATACACCTTTTAGTACAATGTTATATAGATATCAAATACATTAATAAAAGCAGAATACTTTACAAGAAGGTACTCCATGATACCATTGAGTAGCAATAATAATATTATTGAATTTACCATACATTTTGTTTTCATAAATGGACCAAAGATGGATAACTCAAAGAATCAGTTGGAATAAAGATACTCACCTGGATTCATGATGCTACCTGCAATGTGGACTTGAGGTGAACTGTCAGAGCAGTACCAGTCACCATATTATATAGTGACAAGAAAGTTGATGGTGCACCCACCGCAATCACAGAGGAAAACACTTGTGAATGAAATGTGAGTGATTACGTAACTCTGAATATATTAGAATTCAAATTGTGATGGTGCAAGCTTTCTATATTTACTTTTAGGGTTTGTGGTTATTATTTATTTTGGTCTATCTATCCATATTTGTATATATCTTCAGAATGCTACAAAAGTCATATGCTACAAAGCTATTAATATTAAAATGGCTCTATTTTTAACATTTCCAGTTCAAGAATATTTGTAGGAAGATATGCCATTCATTGATTACTTCAAACTTCTGAATATCCATAACGGTAAGATATACTATGTGTTTACCTCTCAAAAATTTATTTTCAACATCTTCATACACACACACACACACACACACACATCCACACACACTATATATATATATATATATATATATATATATATATATATATATATATATATATATATATATATATATATATATATATATTTACAGTAAATCCTCAATATAACTCCATTGGGTTTGACGAACTGAAGTTCATTTTATCTGATCATTATAACATATCATCGTGTTCTGTCAGGCAAGTGTTACATGCTACACTGTGGCACCTCCACTCACAGATTAATGAACAAACCATCAGATATAATGAACTTGGTTTGTCATTTCCATTGCTTTTAATGACCATTGGGTTTAACAAACTTGGCTTTAATGAGTGGCCTCCCACCCCATATAGTTTGTTATATTGAGGTTTTGCTGTATATATGATATAGTTTATATCTAATCTTTTATATATATCTAAGTGCAATTGGAAAATGTATAACAAAAAATATATTTACAAAATTCTATAAAAATTTATGCCAAGAAGAAACAATATATTTGTAAGAGCACATTGAGAGCACCTCTCCCAGCCAGCCCTTGCACCCCAGGCACCAAGCAGCAGGAGGCACTATGTAGTGTGTAGTAAATATGAGTTGTGGTCTTAAGGAACTTCCATTTATAAAGAGTACACTGGTCTTGCTTGAATCTGGTCTTCTTCAGTCTTGCTTAATACAACTGTTGTGACCAGCCCTAAGCTGACTGAACTCTTCAGTCATTGTTAATTTGTATACATATTCTGGTCAATGCTACATCAATAAACCTTTATTGTGGCAGAGCTTGCAAGCTATATTTTGTGCACTAGGCTGTGAGGAAAATATTAAGATAATTATTTTGTGTGTGTTTACATTGTAGTCATTATTACTAACTGAACTATAAAAATGATAAATCATAAAAAAGTTTTTCATAATATAATTGTCTGTAGCTACCAGGCTCAATTATCTCAATCTTTTCAGTGATCACCTGTTAATATGGTATCTCATCAGCAGAGTGACCTTTTAGTAGCCTATCTCAGCAGCCTGATTAAGTGTAATTACTTGATGACCTTTTGCAAAGGCATTAAGTGGTGAACACATCCTAAAACTTACTCGAAACAAAGGAACATAAAAATGACATTTTCAAAATACAGTACATTTCAGTAAATTTTTGTGAAAAATGCTCATAAAGTCTTCATTTATGAAAACAAAAATATTTAATAGATACAATAGTAGTCACCTTTGGCTCTGCTAATGAAAAATATCATGAGCATAATATACAAAAATATTCATAGCTCTACTTATTGTTAATTGAAAGAAAGTACAATATTAAAAGTATGATATTAACATTGATATTGAAAATAGAAAGTTTTGTGCATAGGTGCAAATCTAATACAATTGCCTCAATCTATAACACTAAACCAGAAATCTAACTCCTGGACACCAGTAATGTTATTTATCAGTAATTTAATTTACTGACATGAAGATGAGTCTGTTTTCCACTTTGTCAAGGTTTTGTAATATTTTAATCTAGATCAAACATTATTGAGATCAACAGCCAAATTTGATATCACCATGATTTGGGTGAGCACTCAAAAGTTACATAGGTATTTGTAACTTTCTTACTCTTCACTGGTAGTGAGTATACCTTCTCCATCCTCTATAATATTCCTTCACTAACAATGAGTCTTCTTATTACCTTCTTTTAACATTGGACACATTTCATAACTGACATGAAGCAGAAGATAAGTAAAACATTAATAGGGCAATCCACCGGCCCCATCATATGATGGATGTGTATCATGTGCCTTGCTATTGCCATGCACATTTCTACTCATTCTGTAGAAAATTTAACACTGTATTCTCCTAACATAGATAAACATATTTAAGATTGCTATCAACTAAATTTCACTAATCAAATAGTCTCAAATGTATCACAAAGTTAATTATTATAGACCTTTAAAGTCCCTCATAATTCTGTTATGAAATTAGTACCCATACAGATTCTGTCTTAACAACTGTTGAAAGATACTATGTACGAGTATTGCAATGCTAGCCACTGACACTGTCTCACTCTGGGAGTGTGTGTGTGTGTGTGTGTGTGTGTGTGTGTGTGTGTGTGTGTGTGTATGTTTGTGTTTGTATACATGTGATGATATCAGATACAGTATTAGAATTGATTTGACAAGATACCTTTATCAAAAAATTCCTCCAAGTATTGATTAACTAAAAATATTCACCATTTACTTCCTACATACATACAGTATGTTTATAGTAGTAGATACCTTGTAGTATATCTCAATGATTAAAAGGATATATTCATTGTTTACAAGGATGCAGTAAATGAGGAGAGACATGGAGAGGATTGGAAGATATAACAGAGATAATGTAAACAAAATTTTCGGGATCATGAATCATTATAAAACAGGAAATGAGATAGGAAGGAATTGATTCATAATAGAATGACAATGAATATATTGAATTGAACAATTAGGTTGTTAAGATTGAGTAATTATAGGAGCTTGAAAAGAAGATTAGACAAATATAAGGGTGGTAGTAATCGTGGAAATGGATATATTTCATGCAGTGACTGCCATGTGTACGAGTAGGTTTGATGGCTTCTTGCTGCTTCCTTTATTTTCTAATGTTCACATCGATGTGGCAGAGTTTTGGTTGAACAATCAGCTTGTAAAAAGAATTATGCCCTCTAATATCAGTTAAATGCTACAAAAGGTGAAATACAAATAAGCTGACAAGATTACATGCTTCATGTTTAGTTTCAAAGTGGCAGTCTAGGATGGGCAGAGACTTGTGGCATAGCTAGGAAGCTTTACTTATGTCTCTAGTTAATCAGGGATTGACAACAAAACTATTTTTGGCATCAAGAGATTAATGTGAGTACATTAGCATGTTAGTGACAAGAGAAAATCAGGAATGAGATTAAATTATTGAACTTGGAGGCTTAATGAAACTTTTTTCTAAAACATTTACTAGCTGAACTAGTGGACTACTGAAACAATAACAATTGAACCAAAAAATCAGTCCCTGCACAGAGAATGATACATGAGTGCCACCCCATTAAATATTTAGATAGAAATGCTTTCCCATACTAGACCATCATACAATACGTAGTTTCCTGCATGCTTATGTTAGATTGTGACAAATTCCTCTGAAAACAAGATTGAGAAGTATTACAGCACACATAATGCTCATTCACTTCATACATATCCACAATCCTTGAAGATTGTTTACTCAAATATTCAAATAGTAACATTAGCATTTTCTTTTAAGTGAAACAGCTGGTATTTTATTTTAAGAAAACAAAGGATGCGATAATTCTTTGTGAAGAATTAGCATCACCTTAACATAATTTCTGGCACTTAATAAAAAATTCTACTACTTTTTCCTTCTCCATGCTATATTCTTTAAAATGTTGAATGGTTGTGTATCATTCATTCTCTACAATAGATTCCATTGAAAATTACACTTGTATATCATTCTCCATATGATGAATTAGCACAGTTTTACTTGTTTTACTTATAATCCTGTACATGATTTGTGGTATTCTATAAAAATGGTGTTAGGTATTTGCATAACCACTGGACAACTGAACCACTGGTAATGGGGATGGAGCAATATATTGAAACATGACAATAACAATAGTAATAATAATAATAATAATAATAATAATAATAATAATAATAATAATAATAATAATGATAATGATGATAATATATTAATAACAAAAATGATAATAACAACAATAATAATAATAATAATAATAATAATAATAATAATAATAATAATAATAATAATAATAATAATAATAATAATGTGGTATGTAGCAGTTTACCTTGACAAACTTTTCTCAGAGTATAGAGTAGGCGTGTGTGTGTGTGTGTGTGTGTGTGTGTCAGAGAGAGAGAGAGAGAGAGATAACATGTATTTACTGTGATGGCCTTGACAGAGAGCATAGATGTTTGTGAGTGTATGTTGGCCTTGAACCCTTGATTGTCACTATATAAGAACTTTGTAGTGCCTGAATGATACATAACACATATGCATGCCAATGTTGAAGGCTTGAACATTCAAATGTATGTTGTGTCTCACATAGGTTTGGTAATTCATGTCAGTACATCTTCCAAAAAATGTACTGTTTCTACATGTTACATTGGGTCACCAAATTTTGATAATGTTGTATTAAGGATATAAAGTCATATTCTTAAATATTTGCAAAATACAACTGAAGTTGATGTAGAATATTTATGATCTTCCAATGGAAATAGTTTATTATGGCCATGTATAAATTTCTCATATCAGTCTTGCTTCAGTTTGTGCTCATGTACATTAAGCTGACACTGAATTCATATCTTATGGGAATCATATTGAGGTTCTCTAAGATGTTTACTAAATATACTTTGAAGGAATACTTCACGAGTCTTGCTTCATTTCATGAAATGTGTGTTTAAACACCTGTCTGTGACCTAAATATTAAATATGAGAAGCCAGACTTACTTAATAACACTTGAGTTCAAAACATTATGACCTGTGGTGTATAGTACCTTTAGGCTTTCTTCCTGGAGACTTTAATGAGTGGCCTGCAATGTTGTTTATGTAGGCAACATCAATCTCAACTTCATTTTGAGCTAAGGACACAAATCTGGCATGTTTTATAGGTACTGGCAATAGAACGTAAACACTGAAAAGGATGAGAGATTAGGCATTAACCCATACAGTATTGTGTTTCGTCTAAGATAGGGATATATATATATATATATATATATATATATATATATATATATATATATATATATATATATATATATATATATAATATTTTTCCATGCTATGAATGGAAGTATGGCTACCATACAATTTTGATTAATGGATTTTTTTTATTCTCAAAGCTTATTACAGACTAGTGGAATTTTATTTCCATATTTTTCTCCTTTGCATACACTTTCCTCAACCCTATAGAGTGTATGTAATCGTTAAGTACAGTACTCCTGTACATTACAAATACCTATCCTAGCTTTGTATAATATTTTTAATATTTTTCACAAAAAATATTATACAAAGCTAGGATCAGAACTAAGAATTGCTAAATCTCTTTACATTTATAAAAAAAAATAGGTCTAACCTTAACAATCAGGAATCATCCATTCAACTCACAGTAACTGTGTTGTTCCTCACTGTCAAACCCTTGCTGGCATCTATGTATGACCCAAATCAGGGCCTCTCGTCTTTGGAAGGTGGAAGGTTGCACATGCCCTGCACTCATGTGGGTTTTTATACTTACAGTGTCTGAAGATGGGAACTGTGATATCCCGAAACATTACTTAAATGAAGATGTAGAAGTTTTTATTGTGATTTTACTTCTACATATATATATATATATATATATATATATATATATATATATATATATATATATATACACACACACACACACACACACACACACTAAATGCTTCCCTTCCATAAGACGTGTGTATATGTATTCACTAAGACTGTATGGGTTAATTGTTGAACTTGTGTAGTATCATTCTCATCCAGTGATACCAGATCAACACCTTCATGCCTTTCTGTGTAACATTGCATAAAAGCATTATTCTTATATGCCTGTGTTATGGATTTTGAATGTTTCAAACAGTGTTCTGAAGCAAAAAAAAGTGCCGAGCAAGTGTAGCTACACCTACACGACAGGAGACTATCCTATCAAACTCACAACAATCAACGGTAAACATCCAACAATATAAGTAATGTGTCTGTTTATCATGTTCACCAGTGTTGAGAGAAAAGTCTAGATCATGGCTTCTAAGATCAAATATATTAGGTTAACATTCTACATCTGAAAAATAATTTTATGAATTATTATTAAAAATATGTACTCTTGTTTTAAAACTATAATTTCCTCTTGGGCTTATCTACCATGGTGCTTACATGGATCTACTGTTGAAAATGTTCTCTGCTACTTTACTACTAATAAAAGCTTTATCAAAACTTGAAGAGAAGGTGTTTGTTACATTTACAGTGAAATCTCATAAAGCATCAACATTCTAAAAGCTGAGTGGACGGGTACCATTAAACAATAAAATGCAGAAAAGAATGAAAATATAGAATCATTATAGTTACACCAAACTTATTTAGATAAATGTATATTGTTTCTATGAAAAAAAAAGAGGATATAATTCATTGTTGACAGTAAATAAATGCCACATGAGTCACAATATTGGAAACCAGGAAATTTCAGCACATATCTATCACTCCTGGTCCTGAATCTCTACATCATGGAAACCTAACAAACTTGATTTACGCTGCAGTGACAAAGTGTAAATTTATTCTGGTGAGCAATTAGCCATCTAACAAAATTTTTTTTCTGAACAAATATTAATGAATAGTTATTAGATAGTAGTAAGACAAATGAGTGTAAAGATAGTAAGGAAAAACTTGGGATGGGTTAGGGATACTTTTTACTCCAACATTTCAACAGAGTATCTTCTTCAGAGAGTGAGAAGACACTGTCAAAACGTTGGAGTGAGGAGTACCCCTGACCCAGCCCAAGTTTTTCCTTACCATCTTTACACTCAATACCTATTAAATTTTGATCTGAGAACAAAGCTGACAATAAATTGCTAGAGGATATAAAACACAAAAGAGTGAACAAGATGGTAATATGATATAGAGAAACAATACTCCATTTTGACATTTTCCTAAAAAAAAATCCATACATGAATTCAAGTAATCTGTATGTGAAAAAAATCTGTGTATGTGTGTGTGTGTGTGTGTGTGTGTGTGTGTGTGTGTGTGTGTGTATTTGAGCAGAGAACTTTCTTAGCAACTGATCAAGTAAGCCATTCTACAAGAATATTTCTGTAATAATAATTGGCCCAATTGATCATACATGTTTACATTTTTATGTACAGCATCAAGACACATCAACAATAACCCAACATTAATATTTTTTATTCATGACACTGATATGTGTATGATATGGTGCATCCAGAGAGGCCGCAGTGGTTGTGAAGCCCTAAACACCTACTGCGCTTATCATAAATGGAAGGAATCTGTATGCATCAAATAATTATCATGACATTACCTCCATAGTCAACTTCAAGCCTATGATCAGTTGTCCCCATTATCTCATTACACAAGTGAACTATTTTTAAAAATTTTCTACACAATCATACATAACATCACTATAGTTTCTGCAGTGCAACATTTTATACAAGTGCTCTTCAACAACACTAGTTGTCAACATCAGGTTTCAAATGTAATACTGTGCATGCAAACAAAATGACATGAAAGATATATTCCAATTGTATTTTACACTGGGCTTCATCAGTTATGATTAATGTGGGAAAAATGTAATGTTGAGGCATAAATAAGAATGGCAAAGGTAATCTCACTTC
This sequence comes from Callinectes sapidus, assembly GCA_020233015.1. NCBI lineage: Eukaryota > Metazoa > Arthropoda > Malacostraca > Decapoda > Portunidae > Callinectes > Callinectes sapidus. The sequence continues at coordinate 1,123,594 of CM035200.1, read as the reverse complement.
CCTCATAAAAATACAATCCTGTCAAATACATAAGAAAAAAAAGAAACTTTAATGATCAATAAAGTTTGACGGTCTTAGTACTGAATATACTGCCGTTCCAGTCAACAATCATGTATTGTCACCAAGGTTAGTGAAATAGTGGGAGGTACACACATTTACGTTGTAAATACCATAATGGAAACATAAGAAACTTAAAATTACGAGAGAGAGATGAAATGCAATTGTATAAAAATTAATATTGATACAGAAATAACTATCACATCAATGGATAATATAAAAGCCAAACTGAAGAAATATAAAAGAAAACATTGCCTTCTAAGGAAACCTGAGCGTCATGGAATGTACTGTTTTGAGCTTTAGTAGTAGTTTACGTTAGCACCTGTCAAAGAAAAAAATATGACTAAATAAATAAGATCCTCACAATTGCTGACTGATACAAGCAAGACTGGTATTAATGGACAGGCTTTTATCCCGGTTGTTTTCATTTGTGCAATCCAATTACTGTTCATACCACAAGGTGACAAATACTGTTGGTGCTACTTCTTTGCAAATTAGCATGTAAAACACTGCATATTAATATAGTAAGACTGTAAAAACCTGGTATCTCACCCTCTGAAAAATCCTGGAAAATATTAGCATTTAGTTATAAGTCAGTGCAGGATTTGCGCTAAGCTCATGTTGTTTTATCACATTATGATATTTCTGTGATGTAAACAGTGAAAAATTTATTGTGCTCTACTCAAAATTTGACCTTGATAATACAATAACCTTGTGTTGCAACAAAATCTACTCATTTAGTTGCTGATAATCTAGCAACAAAAATGTTACCATTTTGTTAGAGTGAAATTTATATGCACTAACCTTTCTTGGATATTCAAAAGCATACGATTGTGTGCAAAAACAATTGACCATAGTCACGTGGATGGATGTACACACCTTGGCTTATCATTACCTTGAATATGAACATAACTTTGACCCTCCATTTCTACTTCCACACACGGTTGAAGAGTTCCATAAAACTGTCATATATCATGAATGTTATGGCCACATCCAGACACACACGGCTTAGCCTGGGTACTGTTCCTTTGTAGAACCTGCAATAACAAAAATATTCTTTGTACAGAATAATACACATTATTATCATTTACCTACATATTTACTTACATATTCCAGTTCCCCAAATTTCCAAAGATGTGCACTGTTATCCAAAAAGCCAGCTAACTAAAGTTGCTTTTGCTAATGCTAAGCCACTAAAGAAATTACAGTATCCTTTCAAGTTTTGTGCTTGCTTTTTTTCCAAACCTGAAGATCAGTAAACTACAGGTAACAAAAGTACTGGAAAAGTGATTATTTGTTAAGTGTACAAGTGTATTTCATCATGACATACAGCTGTGTGCAGTATTGGAACACCATTGCATCAAAGGCTGTGTACATGAGTGTGTGTTTTGTCCTCATATTTGGTGGGGTATGGCGGTGAAGCATTGCCATATCTAAGACTATGTTAGTGTGTGTGTGAGAGTGCACTTTGTTCTCATATTTGGTTAGATGCAGTGTGGTGGTGTAGCAGTGTAGAGTCATTACCATATCTGATGTGACAAGGCAGTGCAGTGCCATTGTATCTAAATATATGTGAAGGTGTGTTTTTTCCTCATATTCAGTGTGATACAGCAGTGCAGAGGTTCATCACCATCACATCTGTCACTGTAGTGGGACACTTTTCATTTGTACATTTTTTTTCACAATTCATTGTATCACCACTGGTCCTCCTTTCCAGTCATTCTTGCATGCAAGCTGGCATGACTAGTGCTGTGACTTACACAAAGTTTGTCCACATAAAGAACTAGTATGTTCAGGTATGTGAATTGTACTTGGAAATATGTTCACAGTACATAGTACATATGTACAGGTTCTTCCTGCTATTATGATACACCACAATACAATAATATGTTTTTATAACAATTTTTCTTTGCTACTCCTTGCCTACTATTTGACTGGTTATGTTTCCTTTTGATGATCACCCGATTATGTACACACTTGCTCTGCCACAAGTATAGTCCACTTTTTTTGTGTGTGAATGTTAGTATGTATCTATGTATATATTGTGAGATTATTATTATTATTATTATTATTATTATTATTATTATTATTATTATTATTATTACCATTCATTTATGTAAAGTGGCACCTTGGTTGTCAAACACTTCGCTTTTCAAACAAACTGATTGCTGAATAGAAGTTTAAGCTAAAAGTTGTCCCAGTTTTCATACCATAACTCAGTTGAACAATCCACATGAAATACATTAATTTGTGTGGTCCTGGAGCACAGGATTCCCATTTCATCTTAACTTCAGTGTATGATCATTTGCTTTACGATTGCATTTTCAAGTACACAATCTAGTCATACATCAGGGAGAGCCAGTATTTATTCTTACTATATATGACAATAGTAATAGCAATACTGTATGTGATCCATATACCATGAAACTGCAAAACTTGGAGATTAAGTGTGAAAGTCAGGATGGCAAGAATTTAGGATTCACTCGAAACTCATGATCACAAAACTGAGATACTGTGAAACCCTTAGGGAGCATTGCCAATGTTAACTGCTATACATGATAACTTGTGTTGTATGAATTTTTCTCTTAAAATTTAATTATATTGTAGCTTAGACAGAGCTTTCCAGAAACTTACAACATACCAAGATCAGATGATGATAAAGGTATACACTGCAGTGATAAATAATAAATCAACAAGTGAATATACTGTGTAGTCTGAGTGCTGCAGATGTATACATGACAAACAGGAAAGAAACAAATACGGATTATCTTACCACATTTAAAGTTTGTAGAAGAATAATTAGATTTAAAGAAAGCTGCTTAGTCTGCTAACAGTTCCAAATTTAGCAAAAACTTGAATCAGTTAATGTAAAGTCAGTTTAGCTAATTAGCAATTTAGCAGACCCATACTTACCAATGAAAATTTCTACATTAAAAACATTATGATTCATACTCACGCTCGTGGTCCTTCATGCTTCCATATTTTTTGGAAACAGTCCAAAGTATTTTTGTATTTGTGGGCCTCCAGTCCCTGCATCCTAGTTTTGACAACATCAATAGGGGTATTGCCAAATACTGATACAGCACCAGCAAAGCCACCAAATAAGCCTGAAGAATATAATAAATCTCAGAAAAAAGCATTTCAAGGAGTTGGTTGGATCACAATTACATTAGGAGACTTGAAATTAGTGGAAGAAGTAGTCCAGTTGGTAAAAACTAGTTACTTACTAACAGTTTTCAAGATTAGCAATGACTGTATACAGTTTGTGTAAACTGTATACAGTCGAGAAAATTCTATAATAGTAAATATAATTCTTCTTACCAACAACTAATTTAGGAACAGGCTTCGTTGGGTCTCCACCCCGATATTTGTCTTTGCAGGTCTCCATGACATAGAAACGCATGGCCTGATTACTTCCCTGCTTTAGGATGGTGGCTGTCACACCCTGATAGGTCCCTCGGATTCCTGTGTGAATGTATAAACTGTAGTCAGAAATGCTCTTATTAAAAATTGGTGTTCAAAGGTACAAATTTAAAATAAGCAATATGCTACAAAAAGTTGTTTTCTATCTCTCTTTGACATCTCCCTCTCTCCACAAACAATAATTGCACAATAACATTTACCTCTCCCTATCCAGATCCTTCCTTCTTGCTTGTTTCAAACCCTCCATTCTTGCTCACTTATAAATGAGTACTTTTGCCACTGTTAGCACTTCTTTACTCACCTACTCCTTTACTATATTCTTTCATATTTCAAGTGAACTTTAATTTCTACAACTATAAAAGATAAGTTTTATCATTCTCTTAATTTTCTAGTAGTGTTTAGTAAAAGTGACAGCACATGTTTATATGAGATGTTAATGGAAACAAGAAAGTGGTTTATCAAAACACTTACCCTGTTCTCTTAAAATACACTTAACACCATGGAAGAAACCCTTAAATTTGGGGTTGGGTGAACGCTGGTCATTGATGAACTTGACTTTAATAGTCTCCATGGGGGTGACGGCAAATATTGCCTCACACACTCCTGCACCCAGACCACACAACAGCCTTTTCCCTGGGCTCAAGTTACCCCTCTCATCCACATTGTACTTTTTCAGCTGTTCAAAGGCACCAAATCTGAAGTTAAAAAATCTCACTAGTTATTGCCAGTAAAGTAGAAAACATTATAGATATGGGCTGTTAAAATAAGTCTAAACTCGTAAACAACAAAAAGCAAACAATACATGCACACGCTGGTATTTAATTATTCATTTATTAGCATCATTAATGATATCAACATAAAATTTAGAGCATTTCTGGCACATAGAAGTCCATGCTGACTTGGGTTCATGATGCAGTCAGTTGTTTGGGGTTTAGTCACCAGAACAGTTCTACTCACGTCATGAATATGCCTACCTGCAGGCTGACTTAGGTATTGAGCCATACAACAGGACGGACAAGCCTCGGTAAAGGCCAAAGAACCCATGGCTTCGGAC
>CM035200.1:1106464-1109222 GCA_020233015.1 Callinectes sapidus | reverse complement strand
GATCATGATGACATTGGTAAGCCCTCCTCATACTCTGCGCTTCACTGTCTGTCGTCTGATGTTGCGTTTCGTGACAGCTAAAATTTTGATGAAATGATCTAAGTGCATCTGTAAGAAGCCAACATCCAGGCCTGCGAGCTGGATCATTACTGATCATGATGACATTGGTAAGCCCTCCTCATACTCTGCGCTTCACTGTCTGTCGTCTGATGTTGCGTTTCGTGACAGCTAAAATTTTGATGAAATGATCTAAGTGCATCTGTAAGAAGCCAACATCCAGGCCTGCGAGCTGGATCATTACTGATCATGATGACATTGGTAAGCCCTCCTCATACTCTGCGCTTCACTGTCTGTCGTCTGATGTTGCGTTTCGTGACAGCTAAAATTTTGATGAAATGATCTAAGTGCATCTGTAAGAAGCCAACATCCAGGCCTGCGAGCTGGATCATTACTGATCATGATGACATTGGTAAGCCCTCCTCATACTCTGCGCTTCACTGTCTGTCGTCTGATGTTGCGTTTCGTGACAGCTAAAATTTTGATGAAATGATCTAAGTGCATCTGTAAGAAGCCAACATCCAGGCCTGCGAGCTGGATCATTACTGATTACGCATGATAAACTCGAACGGCTCTATCTAGCTAATTAGTGGTCTTTGTCGCTATGAAACCTAAGAAGTGGATCATTATTTTGTCTCCCATAGCATTTATATTATAGTATGATAAGATTGGCTTTTTTTCCACCTTTTCGGTCAAAAGTGTGACCTCGTGTGAACTGGTACATCTGACAATACTGGATGCCTCTCTCTCTCTCTCTCTCTCTCTCTCTCTCTCTCTCTCTCTCTCTCTCTCTCTCTCTCTCTCTCTCTCTCTCTCTCTCTCATGTAAACCGTGTATGATAGTATATTAAAAGAAAATTAATCTGGATAGAATGAGAGAGTGAAGCATGTCAGATATTGTATACTATTGACGATTTAGGAGTTTAGAAATTGAAAAAAAAAAGTGCTGAATCGAATTAATGATAGAACAGTTTGTATAGATAGCATATTTGAAATAAAACAGTGGTGATATTCATTGTGCTGTCACTAGATGCATTTTTAAATCAATGTCAGTCGTTTTCACGAAGTTTATCTTCTCAGGAATCCATTTTCTTTACTGAAGAAGTGAATTCACTGAAGGAGGCACTAGTAACTCTCTCTCTCTCTCTCTCTCTCTCTCTCTCTCTCTCATAGACATCAATATTGATTTTTCATTTGTAAGAGAAAGTACGTTATGTGGTATGTATGGCCAATATGCGAAATATGCGTATGTAGGTGGCTGCTGGAATACACAGTCTGGAAGAAATGGAACCAACAGTAGGAAAACTATTCCTACGTAATAGTACACTGTTGTTGCCAAGTCTTACTGCGTCTCTGGTGTATTTGTAGTCACAACAGCAACCTCGTTGTTAAGATCTCCTGCCACCTTTCTGGGACCTCCTTTTTTGGCAGTTAGCATTAAGGAAAGTATCAAGGAATGCACGATAATAACAACAGCAGGGACAACAAAAGCTGGTCAGATAAAGTGGAGTAGCTACTATTGTATTATTGTTATTAAAAAAGAAGTTATTTATACGTAACGTAAAGTTATGTATTGTGGATGTAAATACATCATGGTCATGACAAGACTTGACAACAATGCCGTAGGAGCAAGGAGTTTCCTAATAGTGTTCGGTTATTCCCAGGCGTGTATCAGTTGCCTCCTACAGCCTGCAATGCTGCCACTGCTGTTGAGTTGTGAACGCTGCAGTACCTACTTGCGCAACACCGAGTTTGAGTATTTCATTTTGGTTCATCTTACTTCTGCTGTGACAAAGTATGTAATAACTTCTCATATGTTATCTATTTGTATTTTAACAGGCTTGCTCTTAATTTACTATCTATTACCAATTAATTATCTTTTTTTTTTTTTCTTATACCGTTTGCACACAGTACAACTTCCTGCAGTGATAGATCGACTGTTCTATTTGTAACGCTGTACTTTAGTATATTCTTGTCTCCTCTTTTTGTCACTTTCATTCTTTATGGATTTTTAATGTTTCATTTCCACCTTTGTGTGTGTGGGGGGGGGGGGGGGGCGAATTATGACAGCCAAAATTTTGATGAAATGCTTTAAGTGCATATCTAGGAGGCCAACATCCAAGTCTAGTCTATGTGGGCCATTATTAAGTATACATAATAGACTTGATTTTGCAGAATATATTACAATAACGTTGTAAACTTTGTTTCTATGAGGCCTAATAAACTGATGATTGTTTCCCATACGTAGGAATATAATATTGAATATGCATAAAAAATGAAACTGAGAAAAGAGGAGACAGATATACATATATATATATATATATATATATATATATATATATATATATATATATATATATATATATATATATATATATATATATATATAACAGTTTATTTATAGAATTCACGGCAGGAAGATATCTATACTGTGTGCAAACAGTATAAGTGTGTGTGTGTGTGTGTGAGAGAGAGAGAGAGAGAGAGAGAGAGAGAGAGAGAGAGAGAGAGAGAGTGTGTGTGTGTGTGTGTGTGTGTGTGTGTTATACGCACACAAATAAACAAATAAATAAAGTAGGAAAGTTTTTGTCGTTATCTCTCCATACCACGTTGTACTGCTACGTTCGTTCACATTCACCTTAGCTTACCGCAGCCATGTCTTGCAATAAATGTGATCGTTTTTTTCTTTTCTTTTTTCCGCT
>CM035200.1:1061464-1101464 GCA_020233015.1 Callinectes sapidus | reverse complement strand
CACATTGAGATGTCATTTTAAAATTTAATAGAGATTGTATTTCCTTGGTGGTTAAGGTGGGACTGTGTCTTCCGGCCACTGACAGCTGCAAGATTGGACCATTTAGTGCTGAGAACACTGCTGCTGATCCATCCTGGCCTGATCCAGATATTCCCTTGAGCAAGCAACCATTCCTTGGACAAATGTTATCTACCAACAACAAGAACGAAAATGGTCTTGGCAAGCATTTGGATTTATGGCTGAAAGATGATAATTCTACTCCATTCTCAAACCATTCAGTAGCTGTAGATGCAGGGTTGCATTTCTTGAATTCAAGTTCCAATGACCCTTTCGGTCTTTTACCTGGTGAGTTTGTATGAACAAATGTTTACTTATGTCACATGTCACTATGTATATAAAAATTGCATTCAGCAACATGTGAAAGATACAGTTTATCAAAATTCAATATTGGAGTTTAACTTATAAAAGTGTATGACTATGAGAATTAGTGTCAATAAGAAAAAAGACAATTATAGAAAGCTGATATAGGCCAGAGGGCAGTGGTTATCAAAATTATTTATGCAAGAATGACATTACCAGTAACTGCTGGATTAGATGGATGTGTAAGCAATCTTTATGCATGAACCTGGATCTTCCTCATACTATTTAATAACCACAAATCCAATGAACTATAAAAGTAGGTGCTGATTTTTTCCTCAGGCAACAGATTCACTCCTCATGGTGAAATCTGCATTGAATTACCTTATAGCATGAAAATATAAAGACAAGATTTGCACTCTGAAATGTATATATAGTGTTCTATATTTATTTGCTTTTCTTTTTGTTTTTCATTGTGCTTCGATGATGATGGTGTCTCTGAAAGGTGTGCGTCATAAGGTGTTGGTGTACGTTACCACAGAGGAAGCATGGGAGGAGGACCCGAGTGGAGCTAAGGAACTTAATGAAGCATATTTGAATGGAATTTTTGTTATTGTATACTTGATTGAAGGTAAATTTACTGCTTTTCCTCTTTATGGGTATATATTCTTGAAATAAACTAACACTAATGAAAATATATTTTTCTATAGATTTTTATCAAATGTACTATAAATAACTTGAAGAAAAAACTGACATCAGTGAAGAAAAATGGTACAGTAAAAACTGACATTAGTGAAGAAAATGGTACAGTAATACAAATTGTTTTATAGTTCATTAGTGAAAACAATTGGGTTGAGATATTACACTATCATCTTTTATGGTATATAATTTCTGGTTCCGACAGAAAAAGAGAAAGCTGTTATGCAAGGAGAAACAGTAACTGTGCAGGAAGATGAGACCACAGGTGAGCAAGAAGTAGAAGCAACAACTGTGCAGGATGGAGAGACAGTTGCACAAGAAGAGAAGCAGAATACTGTATCCTTTGAGGTGGTGCATTTCCCTATTGGCTCCAGCTTTGAAGATGCCAAAAACAGGCTACCCAGGTGAGGAAATGTGTCATATGAAACAAAATACACTTTAAATTTATTATGCATTGTGTAACAAAAGTCAGATTCTCATTGAAAATCATTCTTGATAAGATTGGCTTAAATCACTTTGATTTGTCTTGCTTTTCTTGGGAGATTTTGTATTCTCATATAAAATTTAGATTGCAGTGGTTAGAGATTTGGATGAATGTATTCTAGAGTTCTTACAAAGTAGTGGAAAGGACATCATACTGTGGTTTATAAGATTATGGGATACTAGTAAGTATTTTTACTGGGTTCTCTCAAAGTACCTGAAGACTGGACAAATGCATGACAAGTTCCCTAGTATGAAATAAATGGATAAAAGGAATGCTTTGAATATAGGGACATCATTTTGCCAAGACTGGTAAGAGAGATGTATGGCAGGCCAGGTAAGGTGTAAATAAGGATGAATAGGGATGAAATAGATCATGCCATCCTAGAGGGACAGGAAGGTTGAGAAAGGGAGGCATTTTGTTGACCAGATTTATGGATTTTTATTGTAAGGCAGCAATGAGAAAGGAATAGAAGCCTTTTTGGTTTGCATGGATTTGGAAAAAGTGTGTTTGGATTGACAGGAAAGGACTATGGAAAGTTTTGAAAACATAAAATTGGAAGGAATGTAAATGGTATATAAAAAGCAGAGCAAGTGTGGAATGATATTCCTATGACTGAGTTCTTTTTAGTCAGAATAGGTTTGCATCTGGTATGTGTAATGTCATTGTGGTTGTTAAGCCAGTATACACAGGTGTAGTAATGGAAGGGAATGTAGTGGTTTTAGGCAGAGAGGAAGAAAAAGCACTGTTGTGTCCATGGAACAAAGTTGTAATATTTGATGTACAGCCATGAGCAGTATTAGAAATACATAGTAAATTGTCTTTTATGGCAGTAGTCATGGCCTGAAGATGCTTTGGTTAGATTTTTATTAGTAACACCAGCTGTTAACAACAGTGGGAGATGTCTCTTCTGCACATTTTGTGATTTAATTTCTTTACTCTTTTTATATTATAGTGGATCATGACTATATTAAGAACAAAGAAAAGAGTGTTGTGACAGCATTGATTTGAGAACAACTCGGTGACTGTAAGACTGGAAGATCAGAAGCAGCTGTTGGGCTGGGGACAAAGGATATGTTAGTACTGGAAATAGCTGTCACTCCTTATCTCCTTTGCTGCTCATACTCAGAGGCCTCTGCTGACTAAGAGAAAGAAGGAACAGCAACAGTATCCTGTCAACTTCCTTGTTCATGTATCTGTGATTTGTTTCAACCTGAGCTTCTCTTTCTCTCGTGATTAACCTCTGTTCTGAGGGCTAGTACAGCATTTGCCACCCATGTAACAGCTGTTTCTGAGTGTGAGGCAGAAAAGCTGTGGTGATATTATTTTAATCACAGGTTTTCACAATTCAGGCTTATATAGTGTTGATGTAACAAAATCTAAATATGTATGTGAAAACAATCAGAATTTACCTCATAAGCTACTTTGCCATAAGAGATGGCTTGGAGTAATTGCTCTTGTAGAGAAGCTAGTAGCCAGAGTGGTATGCTATTACCATTGCTGTTAAAAGACAATTCCTCACTACCTACCTTGAATTTTTATATGAGATTTTGAACATTTCACATTTTCAAATTCATATTCTGCCTTATCAACACCAATCATGCCCAAATAGTGACGATCTATGATTTGAATGACATCACCATGTCTCTCCTGGCTTACACTCATCACTGCAAACACCACCACAACACAAACAGAACAAAATTAATTGCACCCAAGAACAAAGCCATTTGTGCATCACCAAAGACACACTAAGTACTGACACTGATAGCCTGCTGTTCATGGGTGTTATGGGCAGGAGTGAGAATGAGAGATACCTACACCTGAAATATTGATGAGACAATTTATCTTAATCTTTTTTTTATGCTTGCTGTGGATCATTGAGCAAAATGTGTTCACCTAGTTGTGTGTGCTACAGTGATGCAAAACCTGAGTTTAGTTGCTTGTTTATAGGTAGATAAATAAATTTTCTGCATTTGATTTTAAGACTATAATGGGTATGTGTAATGGGGATGTTCTTATTAATTATGAAGGTTTTTAGCTATGTAGGAAACATGATTTTACTTTTCTTTCAGTTTTGGGCAGAATAGCCAGAATCAACCAGTCATTACTATACCTTACTGGGATGCTTTTGGCATGGGATATGTAATTACTGTTTGCATGCCACTGATGTTTAAAGAAGAATTTGTTGGTTCAGCCTGTGATGATGTCTACGTGGTTAACCTCCTTGCTGACCTCACTATTCATGGTTAGTTTTACTTCAGAGATCATAAAGAAAAAAATTTCCTTAACAATTATCAACTGTATTTCTAAATTAGAAAGTTTATATTGTATTGGAAATGTTTCCAAATTCAGTTCAAAGCTGGATGTTTAATCTATATTTGCTTCAGCCTACTTCCTCTTTCAAAATTTTCTGCTGTCTGGCTTCAACTCAGGTTACTTTAAAAGATATAATCAATCTGTACACAGTATATCTCTCACCTATTTCTTCTTACTATAAAATCATTATTTGTCTATTTAACTCTTGTGGCCTCAAAGTAGAAAGTTTTGTACTTTTGTACCATATCTCATTCAATATGCACATGAATTTCCAGTCTACTTCTTTTCTTCCTTCTAACTTTGGTTTCTACTGTTCAAGTGGGAGGTTTCAAGACACCTTAAATTTGGATACTTTCTTTTCCATGCATTCTGTAGAGACTGGCACCTTCAATGAGTTCTTTCTAGAACTTTTTGTTGCCCAGGCCAAAACTTCTCTCGAATGAAAGTGAAAATTAGTATTTATGAATTTAACCTTACTTTTCAGATATTAAGAATGCTTATGCATTTGTAATTAATAGTCTGGGAATAACTCTGATGCATCCATTGCTACCCTCACCTCACTCTGTTACTCAAGATCCTGCCACTGTTACCATTGATAAGCTGGAACAACACATGGATTCTATGCTGAAGAAGATAATTAGTGAGAAGACTGGCAAAGAGGTTAGTACCACCAATTTATGATTTCTCTGTATGTAAAATTACATGTAGTGAAAGACAAATTATTGCTTTGTATAGTAGATAAAGTTGAAGGACCTATGTTTCTCTCCTCTCAGGATAGAGAAAAAGGAGTACTGGTGAAGGCCCTTGGCTGGCCTGCAGACTCTCATTTGCCAAATGCAGTGAGGGGGAGGAGAGCCAATCTACGTTTCCTGTGGGGTCCCATAACCCAGACTAATCTTACTCTGGTTCTTGTTCTTCCCCTGACCAATGGCAAGGTAAGTTCATCTCTTTGAAACACTGGTGATAATTGAGAATTACATGGCTTATTGTAATATCTGTATTTAATTAACAATGTGACAAGTTATTGATTGCAAAGAAAATATTTTCAGATGACACTAAATTTTCTGCATTCCATATGAAGTTCTTTTCTCCAAATGTATTGGGTCTTGTTGCATTCATTTAGTTCCATTGCTTTTTCATCAAAATATGTTTAATTTGTCTCTCCAGGTAGTTTCTACAATGTACACATGCTTCAACAAGAAAGCATGTGAGGTAAAGAATTTTCACTACCATAAACCCAATCCTGAAGACACAAGTACATCATTCTGCAAATATTTAGGCACGGTGAGAAATACAGCATTGAGAAAAGTTTACAGATAAGTAATACAGAATGAAATGTGGTTGGGAAGGAATTATAACCAAATTCTGTACTAGATAATGATCTCGGATACTGATCTCTAATGAGGTGTATATGGTGATTACAAAAGATAACATAGATTTTAAAAAGAAAATTTTCTTTTGCTTCAGCAAGTTAACTATAATGAAGGACTTGTGAAATTAGCTCCAGACTGCTTCAATGATATGCTGAGATACCTTAGAGGAGAAGATAATGAAAGCATCTCGGAAATATACTCCATTTTTAATGGTAGCCGTTCTTTCAATAAGCTACTCAGGGTAAGGACAAATATATTCTATTACAATATAGTACATATTAGATTAAGAAATTTCTGAGTTTAAAAGAATGACTAAAAAATGCCTTGATGAAATAATAATAGTTCATTCACTTTATTACATAGGAGGAGTAAGCATTTTATTAGAGCCATCAGTTAAAGTCAGTACCAAGTGGTTGGTCATGAACTAGCATTGGTGCCTATCAGAAATAGACTAAAGTTCATTTTTCTTTCCATAGACAAACTTAAAACCAAGTGTGAAATTGGCAGAAAAAGCTGTGGATGTGTGGAAAGATCTATCTGAGAGACATTATATTGCAGCACAATATATGGGGACATCCGATGGTGTCTTTATTTCTCTCCCAGGTACTGAGTTTAAGGCTACCTATGATCACAGGAGCAGACCATGGTGAGTCTTGAGATTTAGTTCCTCTGTATAATTCATGTTCTTTCAGAACTAAACAAAGCATTAATTGTAGATCTAGACATTAACATGAATTTACTTGCAGCCTGATGCCTACTGTAGTGCTCAGTAAAGAATTAAACATTGAAATTTAAAGTGAAGGTTACAAAAATTTATGGAAACAATAAGAAATGTTGTTTAAGGAGAAGACTTTATTATTATGAAAAAATGTTGCTTCAGGTATCAGCTGACCATATCATCTTTGAGTGGAGATCACCTCTCCATGACCACACCACGCTGCATTAGGTATAAATCAACCATGGTGTACACGCTAGCACGTTCCCTACGCAGTCACCAAGGCACTCCCCTGGCAGTAGTGGCTGGAGACTTCACTTTCCAGTACATTATGGAGCTCTTCCTGGAACAGGTCCCTGCCTGCAGCCAGTACATGTGAGTTGTTAGTTGTTCTCATTTCTGTTGAAGGAGGGAAAATCTTGGCAAAAAAATACTAATCAAAAAAAGAATAAATCTCATCTCATACCCAATATAGGTAATCAATAGTTCAAAAATGTAATTTTCTATCAAGCTGTTCTCAATAAAGCCACAAGAAATAAAAATAAGAAAAAAGTCTCCCTTACTGGTAAAAGGACATCTGGGGGGAGGAAATCCACACGCAACCTATCCAACACTATGTAAGAGGAAAAGAAGAATGTTCAACACAATAACAATGATGATAGTTTGTACCAAGGATATTGTACCTAATAATTTTAAAGTACTAAAGATTTAACAATTTCTTTTATTAATTAATTTATTGGAAATATGTGACCAGCTGTGTTATGTGTAAGCTTGTAGGCATAGTAGCATCATCCACAAGACTGTTTTCACTTGGTGGTCAACAGTGTGAGTGACAGGTGTATAAGTGTGTTGTACTTTATTTGGGTTATCTCAGGCTGGTAAATACATAACAACTTTTTATTGTTTATTAGTTTTCTGTGTTGATCTTTACTTCAAGTTATTCTTCCTGACTTTGTATGAGTGTTTTATATCTCCATGCATTAGTTTACATGTCAACTCTTTTCAGGTGTCTCCTTGTGGACCAGATGGGTTATGTTGTGTTTACAACAGAGTGGTCTTCAAATATGGACTTTAAATGTGTAAATAAGAGTGGCATCACAGCAGCTCACATTACCAAGCTTGCGCCAGATATTGGTAAGTAGGTCCTTAGTTACTGTGTTTATTTTTCCTTAATGCCCCTTTCTTGTTTTTCAATGTTTGTACTTGTAGTATAGTACAAAGTTATCTGGTGTCATCCAAAGGTGGGAGCTCCTGACCATCATTGATAAGTTCCACTGCAACTTTTTTCAGCTCGTGACATGATTGCTAGTAGATTCCTGCGGCGGAGAGGTTGCCATGACTATGAGCGGGACATCACCTTCTACTATTGGTGGTTGAACATGAGGGGACATAGAACTTTGCACAAAGGTAATCTTGTCCTTGACCACTGTGGTATAGAATGCATTCTTGATCTAAATACAATAGATGATACTTTTTAGAATAGTATCATATTTACTGTATTCTTATATATTTATAATGCTGTTTACTCAAATGGTATGTTTGTTACCACATTAGTACATTTATATTTCCTTTATCTTTGTAAGTAGCAGCCAGTGTTTTAGTGTCATACCACTGCCAGACATACATTGCCTACTCATGTTTGTCCTGTGTATACTATGGCACGTTTGACTGGTTCTGGGCAACCACTGTGCCAAGTCAAAACTGTGTTATAGGAGGCAGACTTCCCATACAAATAATTCTAATTGATTCTGGCCACTTCCCCAAACTCTTCTTTCTGTCACATTTTCTCTCTATTTTTTCCTAATTCGTCAAGAAAAAAGAAATTACATACCTAAATTTCAACACAAATTGCGAAAAATACATAGAAACAAATTAAACTGAAGCAGGTGCTTCAGTGGTCATATGACTGTCAGGGTTGGTATAAGACCTCCAGGCTGGCAGTGCAGGTGGCAGTTTTGCCAATGCATATTTTTTCCTCCATAGTGGTGATCTCGTGTGTGTCTTTGGCAATGTTGAAGAGGCCAAAGGTTTTCCTAGCTTATGCAACCAACAGATATGCAATGACCTCTTGATACACTCAATAAACATTCCTAGGTTATATTGTATTTAAATGTTCTGTAACATCCAATGTGACCATTTCAACATAGAATATTTCTGATTTACAATGAATTTTCTTTAATTTCTGAAAAAGTGACTTTACTCACAGGTCATGAATTAGTGCACCACATTTTATTTGTTGTAGTGTTGTTATTGAAATTTTGAATTGTAATCTCATGTTGTGTTTGCAAATACTTATAGGTGACACATATGAAGTCCACAAGATACCTTCTTCCAACCTCTATTTTGTGCTTCAAAAAGAAGGACAAGGACAAGGCAAATGCCACTGCAATTCAGAGCAGGTAAATAACATGTGCAATCACTTATGAACTAGTTTTCACCTGTGTCATCTTGCTGAGGCTAACAAAATTTAATGATAATGATGTACCAATGTGAATTACAGATTTTTACAGTTATATCTTGTTTAGCATGTATGTAAGAAAGTAGTTAAGGGATTTGTTGTTAGTTAAAATTTGTAACATCGCAGTTAGATTTATACATGTCTAACTACACTTTCTTGAACAGGATGAGATTCTACAGGACTGCCACAATACTTGCAAGATGGACTGTGAATGTCCATGCAAAGGAGGCCCCAACACCCAACCATGCTTCAATGCAACATACACAGACGTGCACAGGTTAAGTATGAAGTTTTTTTCTTTTTCTTCTTTGATTAAATTTATAACAAAATCTGACTGTTCTATTGCTTCTCATGGTGGTCATTACTGTTTGAGCAACTGTTTGTGAGGGTGGCAGTATAGGTCCTTTATTCACCTTTTCTTCAAAGAAGTACTTCTTCATTTTGTATATTACTGCTTTATGTTAGCTGTAAAGCTGGCCACATGGCAAGCTTGCAGCAAAATGGTAAATAGTGAGACTGCATGTCAGGATGTCAACAGAACTGATGACGAGTGAAGTAATGTGGAAATACTGCCAAGGGGACACTTCTGAGCTCATATGCCACACTGTGATGGGGGAAACTTTTTACAAAAAACACCCCTCAATTTTTACTTTAATGGTGATATGGAACAAAATTTAGAATGATTTCAGAAACAATTTTGGAAATACACCAATTTATATAGAAACAGAGGGAGAGAAAGAAAGGGGGACAGAAGGTATGGAGATTGTGAACAGAATTGGAGAAAGATGGAAAGCCTGTGATCTATGGAGAGGTGGCCAGGATGGGGGAATCCCTGCCAAGCCCATGGCCACATCAAACTAGGCAATTTAGAGTGACCTGACTATAGTATTACATGGGATGGTAGGTGACAGAGTTGATTATCATCATGGCTCCTCAGTACATACTTGGTTAAAAATGTTACCATTTGTCTGTCATTGAAATGTAAATTACAGTTCCAGGTGGTTCTTGCCTGCATGCAAACCCAGTGACCCTTCACATCCCTTTGCCAGTGACATAATGCAAACAGAGCAGGAGCTGGAATACTGCTACAACTGTGATGGTCGAAAAGAGAAGTAAGTATAATTGTTGTGATGATCTCGTCTAATAATTTTTCATATTGCTGTTCTTGTATACCAATAAGTAATGGAGTCATCTGATGACTTACTAGGAAGAGGTTTTCAAGTTGAAATTGGTCACTTGAAAATGGTTGTGGTATGCAAATAATGAATGGTCAAAACAATGAATGCTTGTAAAAGGAATGATGAAAATGTGGAGCATTTGAATGGGTGAAATACTGCATTCTAAAAGTGGTTTGTAACAGGAGAGAATGACATAAATGATTGAAAGAATATATTTGGGTAATGGATGTAGTACAGCCAGGAGGATAAACCAGTGAAACAGGAGGATTGAGCACTGGTAGGTAAGATGTGGATTAGAGCAGGCTAGGACTAAAGTAATGAAGACTTGTAGCCATCCCCTTTATGAAGTTCCTACAAATATGCAAGGGTAATATGTCAAACTAAATTAGTATGTACAGTGGAGACTTGCCATGCAAAACTTCACTTAGAATTAATTACCTGATTTATAAGTATCAGTAGCCAAACATTTTGATACTTGAACAGCCGTTTGGAATTAATTATTTTGAGTAATGAGTCTCCACTCACTGCTGTTTATACAATTAGTACTTTCCAGATACTTGCTTAATGTGATGGTAAAGCAGATTAGTTTTAAGGTATGAAGATCTGTATACCTCTTGCTGCTGCCTTTTTATAAGTTAACATAGTGAAGAACCATTGTTACTCTTCTAGGTCTTGCAAGGAAGCAGCTTCATGTGAATGGAAGGACAACCAATGTATGAACATTTAATGCATATGAGGTAAGGCAAAATCTTTCATTTTATGCATATTTGTTTACTTACTATTTTAGTGACTTACTCCCAGGTTGAAGTCAGTCAGTCAGCTTTTTGTTATGAAAGTTTATTAAAACTAAACATTCGTTTACATCTCTCGCACATCCAAACTTTCGAATAGATGATGTATCACTTCAACATAGTAAAAAATGTGAAGTATAATATATATATATATATATATATATATATATATATATATATATATATATATATATATATATATATAGTCAAAGCCTTAATCCAGAAGGCAGGAGTACATGAAACCTCAGGACCTTTGTTTTATCCAGACCATCAGGAAATACCTCCAAAAGTAACCTAAAATGCCATAATACATAGTATGATTCATGATAATATTGTAACTGAACAAAATTCTTTACTCACCATTCAAATTATGAAGTCCACCGTTAGAAAATTAAAAATTTTTCTATTTTCATATCCACACAGAAATGTTTGGCAGCCTTGCAGATCAAGCTGCTAATTGGCTTCCCCAGTGACATTTTGTGTAAAGCATTTGTATAAAATACTGTTGAGTCACTCAGGGGTGCTTTCTTGAGTTTTCAACTCTAGCCTCTTAATGGAATCAGCCATGGCCACTTTATACTTATCATAGATTGTAGACAGGCCCACATGATATTCTTGAACTAATTTACACTTGTTCACCTTTCTCCAATCAGGTTAACATGTCGGCACTTCTTAGGCCCCATTGTGAGACAACAACACTTCTCTTTTGAACACACAATTACACAGAAATATGTAAAACAGCCCAATTGGGTGGGAAAACCATAGACCTGGCAATTCTGATAGGGAGAGATTCGTGGCATCGGTCAAGGAATCATATCATCATCATTTATTATTTATTCATGCCAAAATCTTCTGAGTTTTATGGCATTCCAGAATATCAGCTTTTGGATTAATGGACTAATATATATATATATATATATATATATATATATATATATATATATATATATATATATATATATATATATATATATGCAGAGCTGGGTGTTGTGGTACTCCACGAGTTGTGACTTTGCCACACCATGAATTTTGAGGTTAGAAGTCAAACATTTTGAAAAGGTCAGACTAAGTAAAATTGCACCACCAATTTTCCATGACTTTAAACAGAATGAAAGAATAACTTTTAAAGAAATTGCCATGGTTGTTGCCTGATGCATTCAGTTCAATTTTTATAGATTTTTTTTTTTTTTTTTTTTTTGGCTGTGGAAGTATTTGTGGTATTTTGATTTTTTTGTGCAGTTGTTTAGCTAAACTTTTTGTCTGACAATGGATCCCAAGCAAGTGGCACGGTGTAATGATATGCCTTACTGACTTCTAAACATTCTTAAAAGGAGGATGAAACATACTTCCTTGGACAGCTATTGGGGATCATATTAATATACCCTATTAAACTCGCATGGTTTATCTCTTTAAATGTATTACGCCACCACATGAATTTAGAGGAGATGGGCCAGGAGGATGATCTGTTGATATTAGTTTTATGCTATTTTAACAGATAAATTAATGTTTCTCTGTCTTATGTTTCTGTCATCAGGCTGAAGTTTAATTTTTAATATAGCAAAGTCACACCAGGAAAAACAATTTACAAGTTGCAATGGGGTTCCAAAAAAAGTCTCAATCAAAGTTACAGTCACACAAGATCTGGCAGCAAAGTAGCACCTGAAAAGATTCAAGTCAGGCCCAGCTCTGTTAATATATACTAACTTTGAACCAATAACTAGGGATGGCATTTATTTTTGTGTTTATAAAAAATTCATTGTGCTAAAAACAATAAATAATACTTGTACAGATAGATATATAATGCAGTAATAATACCTTTGATGCATTTTACATGAATCCTATAATGTAGGCAAGATTCACAACTATTAATTTTATGCAACTTCATTATGGTCCTTTACAATAAATAAGGTGTAGGGACACAATGAGTTGCATCTCAAATTAATAAGTATACTTGTTTTTTAATATAACAAGAAGTGCTGAATACAACTTGATAGAAGCCTGACACCTGTTGAAGTTTTGTATATAATATTTTGATAAAACATAAATTGGAATGTTAACATAAATGAAAAACAAAGTGAGGAGCTGGAGGGACATTTCACGAGGTAGACATGGGAAGAATGTTTAAAGTGAATGAACATCAACAGGATAAGTTTATGAAGTAGTAAAAGCCATGTGTCATCAGCTGTACAAACAGACTCCCAGCAGATAACCTCAATATGGTCATCATCACAGTGAAGTGCTCCACTCCCACATGCCCATTGTTATATCCAAACACACAAATGCTGGTAACATTGCTGCAATTGAGCTAGCAACTATGATGGCACTTCAATAAGAAAAATATATGGTCTACTCGCTTGCAATTCTGTTTTATCTTGTTTCTACAACTTTTGCTTGGCATTATTAATTTCACTGAAAGACATAGGAAGAAATTCCAAATCTGAAGAAAAAAAATTGCTTCTTGGGTATTATTGAGTTATCTTAAAATTTCCCTTGAATTCCATTTGAAATCATTGATATATACATTAACTATATAAATAAACTAATACTGTACATAACCACAGAATGCCATCATACAGCCAATCTCACATGTGCACTAGTTCAGAAAGTTTATCTTCAGTGATCATTAACACCATTTAATCCATTGACAGAAGTTATGCCATTGGAGGCATTGGCAACTTTAGCAGCAGCATCTGCAGTCTTCCCTGCTGTTGGCTGTTCCAGTACGGAAGCTAGGAAGGGCTCATCCTTGACATACCCGTCAGGATTCATGGTCTGCCACCTCCAGAAGTCTTCACCTGAGATAAACAGATAAGTTAAATTCATAAACAAAATATAATATTTCTTATTACCGAAAAGACCATTTTCAGTTTTCTGGGTGTTAAAATTTTACAAGTTTACATAGGGCGGGCATCAATTTAAAATTAAGTCACTAAAATGTAACTCTAGTAAAGGTATCTAACAAAAATTATACAAGCCTATATACAAATATCAAGACTGCCTCTTCTACAGAGGGAGGTAGCCAATATAATGCACACAACTTTCAGTCACATTCATAGATTTGACCAAAACAGGCTCCTCTTTAGCAAGCACCACTTCCTGCCACATCAAAGTGCCTCATGAAACTGCCCTAATGATACTTTATTAAAATTGACACAGTGGAGATTCAATACTCAAACTTGATTAATTCCAAATGGCTGTTTGAATATAATAAGTTTGACTACCAATACCTGTAAATCAGATCATTTGTTCTAACCTTAGCAAATGTAAATTTTTTACAACAATTTTTCCATTTCTTCCACTGCCATTGGTTGCTTATGTTGCTTTTTTGCACCTATCGTCACATCAGCTCTCTTAATGGCCTTGTGCTTTAGTATGGTGGCTACTGTAGAGTTCCCATGACTGCTGCAGGACAACTGGGGCTAGATCCATGAAACTTAACATCCAGTGGAGCAACCCCTGGCCACAAAATGGTATCCTCAAATGGATAAGTTGATACTGCTGTCATGGTAATGATGTTATTAGCAGGCTGCTAGTAACATCTTCAGAGTTGAGGGGGTTGCAGTCAGGCGAGCTGGGAGGCCAGATGTCAGGTGAAGTGTGGTCGACGAAGTTCTCTGACAACCAGGCCTGGGTCTTCTGGCTGGTATGGCAGGGTGCTGAGTCTTGCTGCCACATGTATGGCCCACCTGCAGCTACATGGTCAATCCAGGGCTTAACTACCTTGCTCAGAACATGGATGTAGCCATTGGTGTTCAGCTTGAGGCCCTCAGGAGATGTTCGAGTACTAGATATTTTTAGAGTACCAAGTGCAACTTTTGCATTTGAATATCGAGTTTGACTTCAAAGATGTTTGAGTATTGAGTCTTCACTATACTTTGTTTTACTCTGCTTTTTTTAATGCTTACTGGAAACTGAACATAATTGTTTTTCTTAGGGCAGTGCCATACATTCTTATAATTCTTGGTTCAACAGTTTTTTTATCTATCTATTATAACTAAATACTACTATACTAAATAACTTGGTATAAAGAGTAACAGTAGGAACCTTTTGCATACTATAATTTTTGTATTGCCAATTAAATTTTGTGATATCTTTGAGACCTAAGATTAAGAAAGAAGCCATGTTCTGACTTGTATATACTAGAAACAAACAATGACTAATATTTCATTTCTATCCCCCACTCACAGATATGACAACTTTAAATTGTACAATATTTAGAAATGATTACAGAAATAATGTAAAAATGTCTAAGGCATCCTATGCACTAGATATAAAATAAGATATTAGAGTTTTACACAAAATACAAAATACCATATATATATATATATATATATATATATATATATATATATATATATATATATATATATATATATATATAATATCTTAAATTATGGCTTTTGGGAAGTTAGACAGTAATATAGGAATCTGCTGGCACTGTACGTAAACATTGGACAGAGAGGCTGTGAAATTTTTCCAAAGCTGAAGGAGCTATAGTGTCCACCATATTAGTTGGAAGCAAGCCACCAATTATAATGCCATGATGTAAGTCAGTTCAACACCCCCTAACACTGACCAGCTTAAGCTGAGGTGCATATCAAAGGCCTAGAAAGTGATTGGAGAAGACAGATGATGGAGTGTAGGGGAGGAAAATCCACCAGTTCCTCTCCTGTTGTACCTAGTTGTCTTCATATTTTATAAATAGTAAGAATATGGCTAAGAAAGGGATTTTGAGCAAAGAGGAAATTTCACTCATAATAAGTCTGTACAAAGCAGAGAAACCTAAAAATGATATTGCCAGAATTGTTGGTTGGAGTGGAAGAACTGCAGTGATGGACTGTCCACTACCAAATCCATCAATTGAGGAAATTGATCTGCCTGTGACCACAGGAGAGCCATCAATGTCCTGTTTCTATGGGATCCCTGAGAATGAAAGGAACGACCTGACTGAGAAGCCTGAGGGGACAGACTTGAAGTCGAGGTAGATAGCATAAGCTCCTGAAAATGGAGCCCACCACCAACAGTATGCACAATTCAAATACTACTACCATATCCTGAAGAAGCTAATCCAAAAGCTATTCAGGCAATAGGTGAATGCTGCAAGGACATATGCCCCCACTGCTTCACTGCAGCTTGTCTTAGATCATCAAAAAGAAATCAACCAATAGAAGCCATCAACTGCCTTCTCTCCCAGTCCTCATTTATTCTGGGAAGATTACTAACCACAGACTGCTTATGCATAGTAAATCTCAACTGAAGTTCACTTGGCTACATGATAACCAAATTTCTTCTAGCAAATACATTCAGACAACCCACGTCTTCATGGGTGTCAGGGCTGCAAAAACAAGAGAGACCACTCAAACTACCTTAAATTGAAGGTAGTTTGAGTGGTCTCTGGGGGTCCTTGATTTACAACATCCATTACTCAGCTGACTCAATCACATGTAATTTACTTTGCAGGCTCTTGATTACACAGTGTTCACTGTTATTCCAAATCCTGCACTTTTAGAATTACATGTGCCCCCACCGGCACAACATCCTTGGGCTCTTTTGTGCTTACTCATTATCATATAAGATGATGACAATGATGCCACAAGTGATCCAGCATACTAAATAATGAAGAGAAATTAAATAAAACTATTATAAAATGATAATAATAATTAGTAATAATATTAAAAGAAAAACTTAATATTTGTGTGAGAAGTGACTGAGTGACAATCATGACAGCATAACTAATTGTTCAGCAGGCAATAAGTAGCAAAGAATAGATAATAAATGTGAAATATTGTGCGACTGTGAATTGTGTATTATAAATTAACTGTATTAGATCGAGCTACATTAACTCTTTGATTTGTGTTGCCTACCAAAGGCATAAATGCAATGGGAAAGAATGGATGAATAATGAAAAGGAGTAGGGGAAGAGGAAAGGAGAACACTTATTTCTCAATACTTCCTTTGCTTGCAGCAAAGCAACTTTGAAAATAGACATATTGGAATGGCCCACCACTGAAGCAGGTATACCATATACACTAAATACCTATCATTTAACAAACTGGAGTACAGTGGAACCTCTGTTTATGAGGGTCATCTGCAAACCAAAGTGTTCATAAACCAAAATCATTTTCCCTATTGTTATCAATGTAAAAAATAGTAATCCATTTCTGAATCTCAGTGCTGTGTTGGAGAGAGTGACCTGGCATACAGTACATTTCCAGCAGCACAAATCCTCTATCAATGATTTTGTGGCCCTCTCAGCTTCTATAGTAATGGTGTCTGACTGACTGCAAGAGCGCGGATGCTGATCTTCCTGACAACATTAATCAAGCATCATCAGCTGTCCTGGAGGTGAAGTGACTGTGTTGCAATCAGCTATAATGATAAATGTCAGCTCAAACAACCATCTTGCACAAGATTTGCCATACCTGCAAAGCATCTCGGAAGTAAATTTTTTCTAGCGTTTCACATTTGTAATAATCTTATTTTACATTTTTGTGTTTATTTAACCGTAGTATTAATTTTGAGATACTTCACTGTTATGGCTTTTTCATTCCTATTTTGTAATATGTTTATTAGCCTTCTCAACGTCACTATCACTACATTTCATTTTCTTGGGAGGCATAATGAGTGCCAATTTAATGCTAAAAGCAAAAACACTGAACAACATCACAAGAAATACCATTTTGTCATCTCTGGTACCCTGAGAATAAGTAATACTCCATGTGACATCATCTCATGGCTAAGCCAGTAACTCTTCATGGACCTAATTTGCTCGTGAAGTGAGGTTCCACTGTACCACAAAAGAAAATGGTCTAAAAGTATTGACCACCTGTCACCACATTCTTGTCGTTTAAACTACAGAGACTTTTACACACATTATCAATAAAGAGGACTATGTAGTGAATATTTCAATGATGAAACTTTGAAATAATGTTATTACCAAACTAATACATATCCTGTACTGCTATGAGTAGCTTATTTGAGTCCTTATGTTGCAATCCTAAAAACAATCACAATTTATATAATGCTCTGTTTATATATGCACAGGTACCTCTTTTTTACGCATTTGTTTTATGTGTTTTTGAATTTACGTGAAGTCCAAAATCCAAACAAATTTTTAATCTTATTTATTTTTCATGCATCTCTTGCGTAAATCAAGAGGTACTCGTGTGTGTGTGTGTGTGTGTGTGTGTGTGTGTGTGTGTGTGTGTGTGTGTGTGTGTGTGTGTGTGGGGTTGAAAAGTGTCACATAGGAAAAGCATTCAGACTACATATTTATCTGAGATTAGTTTAAAAGACTTTTTGAAAATAAAAAGCCGCTTAGGCATCATGACCATCTCATTTGTAACACAAGGGACCAGTCTACATAAAACAAAAAATCCTATCAAAAGACATTGAATGATGAACCTGCAATCACCCTACCCTGAAAGTAATTATATAAAACATTCGACCATCAGACATGACTGATATGAGAAAGTGATCTATCACCTGTGCCACCTGTAGGAGTTAACCAGCCTTGTTAGCTGCATGCTGCATTGCTACAGAAATACATTTAGAAAATATTATGAAGGTGTACATCATGCACTATTCAGTATAAACCCTGAGCTACAGTAGATGCAGATTGAGAATACCTTACACATTTGTACAATCAGTGTTTAGAAGGTACCTATTCAACCATCCTTGAACCTAACAATGGTCTTTGTGAACTGACCTAATTTTTTTTTTTAAGAAAACCGTGTTTATTAGATAATGGCAATCAATCAAACAATTCAAAATATATTAAGTAAAATTTGTATTAATAAACTATTCAAAATATATCAGAAGCACAATTCATATCATCAATCTTAATATTATTTATTATATAAGCCAGTGTATAAATTAACACTTAAGCCTGAAAATCTTCATCCACCGAGTCAAATTATTCACTAAACAAAGTGCAAACCATTACCTCTGGGGTGTAAATAAAGGAAACTGTCTACCTAACATTTGTCATACACAACTAAGCACAACTCTTCCAAACTACCACAACTATTCTACACTGAAATGTGTTTCAACTAGAAACACTCAAACAGTAAAGTAAAAGCACCAAAACAATTCATGCACTTTAAGACTGACTAACTGTCACTTAGAATGATTTCGAAAGCCCACCATATTTACACATTTCCTACTGTAACTGGTGTTTAACTAGATTTTGTATATGGATTACAGATTTCCTACTGTAACTGGTGTTTAACTAGATTTTGTATATGGATTATTGTATATCAGAATGGTTTACATATGCTACATTGGAAAACAACCCTGTAACCACACCATCTATAACAGCTTATCAACATACCAATGTCATTACCAATGCCATGCAACCAGGTGTTGAACTTGTGTAGTAAATATTTGTTAAGTTTGCATATGTTGGAAATATATTTTTCCCCATACAGTATAGATGAAGTGATGGTGTTATATGTAGTGTATATAGACCTACACCAGACTACACCTCAGAGATAAACTATTATCTTGCATGCTGATCTATCATCTGTACATTTAATGACAAAAAATTACATTAAAAATATATTTTGTAAAATGGCAAAGGAAGTCAACTTGAAAATTCTTAATGTCTTGGTTGTTTGGACAAGATGATGTACAATATTGACCGGCAAAGGATATTAATATTTATACATCTTGTACTTATAATATACAGTGGTGTGTGAGGTCACAGCCTTACCCCAAGATCAGTAATAATGAGAGAAATGAGAACTGTTATCAGGGATGCAGCTTCAAGTTGGGGAAATATAACAAGTGGAGCACTGCAGGAGTCAGTCTTAGGATCCACATAATGTTCCAGATATATGTAAATAACATGCAGTATAGTGTGAACCTGTTTGCAGATGATGCCAAATTAATGAAAGTTATTATAAACATTGATGACCATCAGGAGTTACAAAGTGATAAAGACAAGATCTGTGAATGGAGTAAGAGGTAAAAATTGGATTTCAACTCAAAGAAATGCCATGTGATGGAGCTAGGCAAAAGCAAAAGAAGGCCAGAATGGAGTTACAAGAAGGGACAGAAAGTAATACTGAAGACCAAGGAGGACAAAGATCTGGGTGTGGTTATACAAAATCCATTGAGCCCAGAATGGCACATAAACTATATGGATAAGAATATAATGAAAAAATTCTAACCAGTATGATATGTCTGAGGTTGGAATATGCAGTAGTGGTGTGGTCACCAAACGTGAGAAAGGATATAAGAAAATTAGAAAGGATCCAAATAATAGCCACAAAAATGGTACCAGAACGATGAGATCCAACACATGAAGACGGGTTAAAAGAAATGGAACTGCCAACTCTGCGAGATAAAAAGGGAGAGAGGAGATCTAATAACTCTATACAAAATAGTAAATGGCATTGAAAAGCTAGACAAGCAGGACCTGGTGATGATGAACAAAGAAACTAGACAGATGAGAGGACATTCAAGGATCAAAAAGAGTCGGTGTTTAAAGGACATTAAAAGCTAGTTTTCCACATAGAACTGTGGATATTTGGAATGAATTGAAGGAAGAGATTGTAACAGCAACCAACATACATAAATTCAAGGAAATATTGCATATATGGAGACATGGAAACAAGACACTATGAGCCCTGCTCAAACCCTGTGTAATACAACTACATAAATACACACATGCACAAACTTCATGCCACCCAAGCTTTGTTTCCCACTGTGTAGGGGCTTCTTTGTTTAATGATGTAGCCAGGAACCACTGTTTATTATTTTATCATTGTTATTCATGGGAAAATTAATTCAGTTTTGCATGAAATGGGGACATTCATTCCAAGATGCAAGGTTTTCAACATATGAACTGTTATGGAACTAATTAAATTTGTAACTTTAGATGCGACTGTATGACATATATATACATATACATATATATACATATACATATATATACATATACATATATATACATATATATATATACATATATATATATATACATATATATATATATATATATATATATATATATATATATATATATATATATATATATATATATATATAACAAAAGTAATTTAACGATAGCCACTGAATAGTAACTTGCCAACTGCCTAGTATCTGGGTCAAGCACTTCAAACAACCAACATTAAAGTGAAAATTGTTGAATATGTCCAAATCATTTTGTATAATCAATCAACAAGTCATGCCAATTAACTCAACATGCTAAATGTGTAAGATACCTCATCAAAGAATATAAATGGGTTAATGAAGAACCATTAAAACATAAGCAGTATAAATATTATTCAAACAGATTGACTCAAGGTTTAAATATCCTTTGGTAATCTTTAGAAATTATAAAGAAAATTGAAAGACTTAAGATTCAGCTCACTAGTCACATTGCACAATATATACCAGCTCACAGTTATACAAAACACTGATGAGCACATTTGTAAGTTTTGTGTATCAAGCACATCATCATAACCACTACGTACAGCATCACTAAAATAGCATGCTTAGTGTAATAATGTAATTAACAAGCAGAAGCACAGTGAAACTGATAGTAGCTCCAGTCAAGATACATAGCAGTTCTGTATCAAAATTACTACTTAGTATTGCTTGTATAATCTTCTTAGTCCTTTCATCAGTAGAAAAGGTCGTTTTTCTTAGTGCTTTGCAGGCCATGTATACAGCTTAGTCTAACATAGGCAAAGCTGAAGGGTCTGCAGATACATCTGACTGATTATA
Source organism: Callinectes sapidus (assembly GCA_020233015.1). NCBI lineage: Eukaryota > Metazoa > Arthropoda > Malacostraca > Decapoda > Portunidae > Callinectes > Callinectes sapidus. The sequence goes on along the minus strand of CM035200.1, from coordinate 1,080,362 downwards.
ACTGCCTTATCAATAAAACACCTGTCATGTGCATCACCATCTGGGTGAATGAGTACATTTCAGTGCAGTGAGCTTTACTACTCAGGAGTAATATGAATCAAATGAACAATGAACCATAAACCTTGAGTATTTCATATGTGCAGGTAGGTATATCCTATGTCATAACCTTGTACATGATCAATACCATAACTAGGTATCCCAAACATTTATCAACAAAGTTCACAATTACTGTGGGGAAATCAACAATGCCATGACAAAATCTTGTGATAGTAATATTCAACCAACCCCATTAGTTCAGAATTATACACATGCCAGTTAGTAAGGAGTTCTTACTTTACTGATATAGGCCAGTACTTGATTAAATGAGTGATAGGATTTGGTCTGTATCGGCAAGCAGAACAGGTGTCTACATCAAATCTAAATCATGCTAAAAGCAAAGCAAACAGCATCTGAAGAATCAGGAAGACTTACACATGTTTTCTAGAGAATACTTGGCTGTCCAGCCCAACTCGTTCTTGGCAAGAGTAGTGTTGGCAAACATGGACACAATATCTCCTTCACGTCGAGGTTTCAGCTCGTAAGGCACTTTAGTATCAGTCACAGCTTCAAAAGCCTTGACAAGTTGCAACACTGAAACTCCCTGCCCTGTACCCAGGTTGTATGTCTGTGAAAAATGTCTGGGCATAAGTTTCTATATAATACCTAAAAGGTCCCCAGTAGTGGTGAAAGCCTGAAATAAAAGGATAAATTAAGAAAAGTTGTGAACACCTGTACTTACACATCACCTGAAAACTCCTTCTGGGTTGCCACTTCAGTTCTTTCATGCCCCTGCTCCCATCACACACAAGAGTTGCCACATCTCCCAATCTTCTCCCAGCGAATTCATAAGGGATGTGAACCTTGGTCAACCGTTCAAACTCCTTCACAAACTCCAGTACCGATATCCCATGACCAAGACCCAGGTTCAGAGGCTAAGTGGAAAACAGAAAACAACAAAACAAGTAGCAAGTAGCTTTCACTTTCTTTCCATTTGAGACTGGGATTCCACAGCATATTAAACAGCTACCAGGAGGACTAAATTGTTCTTGCTCACATCTGAGTTGTTTGTAAAATTGCAATCTCTTTACATGAACATTTCCACATCTCTGAATTAAAAAAACAGTGTAAAAAATGAATGGGAAGATCATGATGTTCTTACATTGATACTATGAACTTTTGTAACCTCTTAAAAATAAAGACCTATCTGTCATCATTCCAAGGTCAGTGCATAATATGGAAAGACAGACAACAGCTACAAGAAGAGAGTTAATCAATGCAGAAAGAATGACAAACAGCCAAATTAAAGGCAATAATGTACAGTCGATAAAAAAAAGTATCAGTGCATTCTAAGGACGAATCATTCTGACACCACAGAACAAAGGACAGTGAAAAGAACTGACTTCATACTCATTGGTAGTCCTACTGTGAGATGAATGCCAAAATTGGCCAGCATGATATTGCATATGTGTGTACACGATTACATGTAATGATCTTTCTGCGTGTGTCGATAATGCAATATGACATTGTCATGTGCTTTTTACTTTAACACTTTATTACCTCAACTACTATGTGACGGTAAACCACATACTACATGGGGAAAAATAACTGGTCATCCCACATGAGGAGAGGTATATGAACTATACAACATAGTCAAATACAGGTTATGCATATAATAAAGCTGTTATTACTCAGTCCTAATGCATATGCTGTTATAATACAAAATTGCTCATCAACTTCATATACAGCAGCAGCACGTTGACACAGGTGGACAGACAACATGCCAGAGTCAGGTACTCACACTGCACCACCTCACCTGAAGACTAGGTTAATGGTTTGTTTTTTGATGATATAAAGTAGTTTGTAATAAAATATTGCAGTCTGTAGAACAATGTTAGTCTGAATTATTAGATAATGTGGGTAATAACATGTGGGGTATAATTGGATATGATATTATATTAATAAAATGATATCCCATGTTTCTGTTCTCCTGTGACATTTCTATATCAACTGGCATGATCACAACACAAAGATAACCAGTCTTTGAAATGTTTACAGATCCGAGTTATGAAACAATCGTTGTGTGATTTGAATCTTACTAACAAAGAACAGTGGAGCATGCCAACCCTCCCACAACATCAGAGGATGCTTGAATGTTTACTGTAGACATCACACCTCTGCACTGATACTTCCCTCTTTGACTGTACAGGGAATGCTGGACCCAAGTGATGAAGGTAGGAACCTCATCAATGACTCACAGTAAGGAGCAGATTTAGTGCCAGGTACACCTTGTTACATTGTAAATTCTAAACTACACAAGAGCTCTGTAGATATCAACATGCCATTTTTTTTATAGAGCCATATCATCTCCTATCTACATACATAGAACAATGCACCTCTAACTTTAAAGGATGATAAAATATTCTTTGATAAGTACTTGGTTGGATTTGTGATTCTGAAATGGTAAACTATTATATACACCTTTCAAACCTGCATAATATCAAGGTAGCAGTCACACAGGTGTTCAGAATCACAAGGTACCTTCTACCATGTCAGCTATATCTATTGGCTTTCTCAAACTCTCCCATTTATTGAGTTATTGAACCACACAAGAACTTGATACTCATCTATGGGAAAAATATGTACCACTTCAGAATGCTGGTTTCTGAGCTTGATTACTCTGGTCTGGTTTGGTCTGACTGACTGCAAAGGTGGTGTGGAGGTTAATTACTGTGCTTTGTCCACACCTTGCCACTTGCATGAATAAATTTTATATGCTTTTGAGAAGATTTCAAAATATTTGCAAACTTTGGTTGCTTTTTCTCCACTTAAAAAAATATTGCTTGGTACCTTGCAATACTGAAGACATCAGAGTTAATAAGGAATTTGAAGAGAGAAAGAGTACTGCTGAGAAAAGAAATGTAGTCAACAAAAGGTTAATTATCAATGCAAGTAATAAAGACAAGTAATATCTACTTTATCAACTACTACTGCATCAGCTAAATTAATTGAACTGACAACTGTATAAGCAACTTAGGTGAGATCATAAAATATTAATTACAATTTTAAGTCATATCACTTACAACTTTAAGCCTTTGAGTGGTCATGCTTTGTACATATAATAAGTTTTACAGAAGAAATGTAAACAAGAGAAACAAAATAAAGTATTAATGTAAAAATATTGCAAATATACAAAAAGAGTAGCCAAAGATATGGTGAGCTTCTTTGATATGAAACCAGCACTACAAGGCTGAATCCTGTTTAAGTGGAAGACAAGATGGGAAACTTTGTAAATACTTGGATGATTAAGATTCACTCTTGGAAGTTTTCCACATGTATATGGATTGCTGCCAAATAATAGTCTGTTCTATTAAAAGCATCACAGCAGCAGTTGTAATGAAAAGGACAAGGAACACCCAGATAATGGGTGAAGCCCAACCTCACCAAGACTACATTCCAATCATATCAAAGTCTGCTAATTTTTGCAGTTTTTATTTTCAACATGATTAGTTAATAAGTTGTTGAAAATAAACACTTTACAAACATTAAATTGAAAGTACTCAAGAGAGTGATGAGTGGCTTACCAGTTTTCCCTACACAATAAACAACACATACTATTCTTTAGTAAGGCTTTCTCATTCAAACAGGATTCAACTGTACTTTGCAAATTCTGTTCCACAGATTTTCTACATATGCAGAGTTAACTAAAGCCAATATACAATGAAGCAGAATTTTACTTAATATCATGCAGGATGACCACAACAGACATAATCTGACCTTGAATCTGAGATGCTCCTGGTCCAGCTTGGTGAGGGCAGACACATGGCCTGAAGCCAGATCCATCACATGTATGTAGTCACGCACACCTGTCACACACACACACACGCATGGGGTCACAATTAGTTACACACCAATTGTCAGTAATAACACCAGTAGCAGCTGCACCAGTAGCTTACTGATGTTTACTATGTTAATTTTTAATCTTAAAGGCTTCTCATTGTAGTTAATTAAGCTTCAGACATTACAGACAAACCAAAGTAGTAAAGCATTTATTTAGATGTTCAACTCTGGGAATAAAACAATACTAAACACCCTTTACTAAAAACTTTAAACACTATAAAATGTAATTCCTTCAGTCACACTTTAAACTCACCAGTGCCATCTGGGGTGTCATAATCACTGCCAAATATTGTCAAGTTAGGTTTTTTGCCAATAGCCACCTGGCCTATGTAAGGCATCAAGTTTGTGAAGTTCTTTGTAGGGTCTTCACCCAAACGGCCTGAAGGGTGGGCTCCTACAGGGTTGAAATACCTTAGGGCTATGATGTTCCATTTCTGTTGATAGATTTAATTAATAGAAATATTTCAGTAAGGTATCAAGATCATACCTAAGTGCTCTAAAATACCTTTAGAAATACTACAACACATGAAGGAATTAAAGTCACCAACACTAACCTCCTCAGCACGAGAGAGATCCTTCAGCATCTCTTCAATAAGGTACTTGGTACGACCGTATACATTGGTAACTGCCCCTGTGGGATGATCCTCTGTGATAGGTAAGTGCTCTGGGTCCCCATACACAGTGCAAGAGGATGAGAACACCATATGGTACACATTGCTGGCCTTCATTGCCTAGAAGGGAAATCATACAGTGAAATGCAAGTTTTAAGAAGTAATGCATGCCAGAAAATGGACAATCTAGTAAGAGAAGCTACCAGATGTTTCAGCAGAGCCATGGACAGCACTCAAGAAACTTGTGTAATTAAAATCTTGTTACGATAATTTCACATGTATTCATTATATATTAATATGTTTGAAAATCTCAGCCTAGAATTCTTCACATTTTCGCCTGATTATTAGTAATAGGTATTGGCAATTACACATGTGTTACATATCCATACAATACAACCTTTATATATACATTTAAGTATACAAGTTAACAAATATTTTCTAAGTACAAAATAGATTTGATCAACAAAAATGTAAATCTAGTACAAATCAGCAACCTAATGATGTCTAGTCTAGTAAATATACCCACCTCAATAAGATTGATGGTACCAATCACATTATTTTTGTAATATATCAAAGGGAACTGCATGGACTCCCCAACAGCCTTCATGGCAGCAAAATGAATGACATAGTCAATCTTGTGCTGCAATGAGAAAAAGTACATCAGTATCAGTTCTGTTCATTGTGGAGAAATAAGACGAGTGTTTCAGATGATTGTAATACCCCAAGATCTTGATGTACTGTGGTCTAATATTACCTTGGCAAATATTTTATGCACAGTCTCGCCATCAAGAAGATCACATTCATAGAAGGTGACTTTCTTGCCAGTTATCTCCTCAACCCTTCTGAGTGCTCCAGAACGGCTGTTGGTGAGGTTGTCAATAGTGATAACTTCATAGCCTTCATTCAGCAGGTCAACAATGCAGTGGGATCCAATGTAGCCCGTGCCACCCGTCACAAACACAGTCTTCTGCTTTGACATCTTGCTGATAAGAGAAAACAAGACACTTAGTTGTATGTATCAATGAAGTGGCCCAAATAAGGTGCAACACACACACACACACCCATAATGTTCCAGATATATGTATATAAATGATATGCAGTGTGGCATGACCAGCTATATGAATCTGTTTGCAGATGATGCTAAATTAATGAGAGTAATTAAAAACACAGATGACTGTCAAGAGTTACAAGGTGATATAGACAAGTTCAATGAACGGAGTAAGAGGTGGAAACTGGATTTTAATGCAAAGAAATGTCATGTGATGGAGCTAGGCAAGAGCAAAAGAAGGCCAAAATGGAGCTGCAAGATGGGACAGGAGGTAATACTTAAGACCAAGGAAGAAAAAGATCTAGGGGTGGTGACACAAGATACACTGAACCCAGAACGGCAAATAAATCAATCAAATAAATCAAGAGAGAGAGAGAGAGAGAGAGAGAGAGAGAGAGAGAGAGAGAGAGAGAGAGAGAGAGAGAGAGAGAGAGAGAGAGAGAGAGAGAGAGAGAGAGAGAGAGAGAATAAATAAATCAGTTTCCATATCAGAAGTATATATGTACATAGAATAGACACACGGAGTAATGGAGGAAGTACATACTGTATATAAAATCAAACTCATAATAAATAATAAAAAGTTTAATGAATACTTCCTTGGATTTAGATTACTGACCAAACCTAATATCTGACCTATTTGAAATTTTCTACATAAATAAAAATAAATTGTCAGTTTAATAACTCTGAACGTGATCATGGATTGTGTAATGTGGGCTTTATGCTTTATTACGATGTAGGCACTCGGTTACGACACTTGCACTTTAGATAGATAAGATAACCTCTCCATTTTATCTTTCACACCTGATATGTAGATTGTTCCAAGTCTCTAATTACTATTATTGGTAGATTATTTTAGTAGACTCAGCAACACCAATTACTTATTATTGAGGATGCTAGCACCTCCCACTCTCGCAACACAGTTTAATCAAGTCATGATCACGGTCGTACAAAAAATTACAACTATGAACGGTAAGATACATATTTCTTACGTCTTTCTTGACTTTTCCATCGGCGGTCAAACCTCTTGAACTGATGACTGGTGACCTTGGTGAGTTGAAGAATGTGTACATGTTTGCGTGGCATCTCTGACAACTTGCATTCCAAACCTTTTTTTTTCTTCTCTCCTTTAATGGAATATTTCAAGCGAGACCAACCTCCGGAAATATCTCTCACCCCTGCGCTATTCGGAGGAGGCTGACACGTCGTTACCTTGACCTTCACACGTCCGGGTACGATAAGGTTATAGAGGGCAATGGAAAAATCCTAGACAAAATGTATTATCATTCAACAAACTCAGTCAATCATGTTATCTTTTTTAATCACCTATCGAATAGTATAATCTAAACAGTTCGTACGCAACGTGTCCTTTTTCAGCCCGAGTCGAATCTACCAATGCGGTTTCACTTCCTTCGTCGATTTGAGATTCATAGTTCAGTCATTGCAACTAATCGGCTATTGCTGCACGAGTGTCGAGATCTTGGTGATATTGCTTTGCTGTCTATGTTAAGACAATGGAAAGCTGGTTGGTCACGTCCCTATGTTATAATTGTGAAGTGTTGGGTTGAGGTCCCAATGCAATGTTTCGTAACTGTGTGGCTACTCACGTTTTGACACGTGTTACGCCAAGCACATTTACATGTAAGGGAATCATAATATATCCCTTTTCATAGTCTGAAGGTATATAAAAAAAGTTAATCAATTTTACTCCTGAAGAGCAGCAGCACGACCTTGAACGGTCTTGCGGTTCCCGACGCATTCCACAGTGTTCCATCTTCCCACGCCAACTGCGGTAGGGGCGATGCCCTTGTCAGTCTCAGGCAAACACTTTCATGCCTTAACAAACACTATCCCTACACGGAAAAAAGAAAGGCAAACAATAGATACATGACCGGATTTCTGAATTGGCACCGATTTTACTATATATGCACACAATTTATAATGAAAGCAAAAACTAGCACAGTACATAGTTTGGGCACATTTTTATGAACGTCTTTGTTTCTGCCGGGCAGTCGCAGCCAAAGTGTGTGTACCCAGGATCAGCCATGCAGGTAGAGCAAACCTTCCTCGGGTCAAGTCTCCCAGCCAACCAGCCAGCCAGCCGAGCCCTGGGGGTAATGACTCGCACCAAACAATAAAGCCTAAAGTTCTCACAATCTTTGCCAACACACCAGTTTCTACTCACAACCAGTCGTCATAGCAAGATATAATACAGGTGTGAGTTAAGGAGTGATTCGAGGTCCTCACGCACCTCCTTTCCTTCACCTAATGAAAGGAAAAACCAGTCCTGAGCGCAAACCATGATGCAAATTTTGTGGATGGCGTTAAGAAGTTACAAAGATTAGTATTCACACAGGACTGTCAAGGTTAACTTACACATGACAATTCAAGACTAAGTAATTTACAAGACGGTATCATTTTCTTGTAATTGGATTGATCAAATTTCAAAATTATTTCCTTAAAGCAACAACGATATAATCTTTTCCATTCATAACATTATGGTTTGGTCAGTGCGTCTTAATCTCTCTCTCTCTCTCTCTCTCTCTCTCTCTCTCTCTCTCTCTCTCTCTCAGAGGTAGACAACTGATCGTAGTGTTCATGGATAATAAAATTCCACCTAGACTATAATTACCTCACATGGATGATTGACAGCTATCAGTTACACGGGAGCGTATTTTTATGTAAAGCAAGCTGGCAAAATAGATGAATGGAACTTCGTCACATTGTTAAATCAATGTCATGCTCACCACAAACTTATCTCATTTGTAAATCAGCAAACCTTAAATCAAGTGGCATGCAAAGATCCTAAAATACCCAAAGATTAATTTAACTAGTACATTCAATTGCAATACAAACCTTAACACAGGACACATGGTTTCACACTTCCTATCCTTTCAAAATGCGTTATCCAAGCAGGATTTCAAGCAAAGTAATGACTACTACGACTACGAGTCTACGATCACTCATTTACAGCACACTGCCTGTCCCATCCGCCAGCCAGGGCTCACTGCCGCGGTCTCTCCATAATCAACGCAAGTGGACTATTGATTGCCTTGACCTAGTCTCATTTCCTCTTCCGTACGTCAGTAACATTAGGAACTTGACATTACCTGTAGAATGTAGGTTCAGGGAAATGAGAGAGACGCTCTCCAACCGACAACCAGACGTAAGGACTGAGTGTTGTTGACTGTCAGCGCCACTCGTTTCAGCAGTCGACACCCAAGGAACACCCGTCGGCTCCGCCCCGCACACCTGCGTCGTTTTCTTTCACGTTGACTTGTACGTCATCTAACTTTTGATAAACATTCTTTCACCTTCACGTGAATTCATCGAATTGCCACAATCACACAAGTTTCTAGAATAATTATGGGAAGCAAGACCTATGATAGATACAAAATTTAAAGACGGCTTAGTCAAAAACACAGAAATCTTGTACGAGCATTGAAACGCAGGAAAAGCGCCACCGCGCAACGCAAGCTTCTTTATAACTTATTATACTTTTCATCCTCCTGAAATGTCCCCCTTGAGGAAAAAGAACTCATGCTGGTATCAAATGCTTTGACAATTTATCGATGGGAACGTTCTGGTATAGAATGGGAAGGTACATAATCGAGGTCTAGTCTTGCTGACGTGTCCGGAGGGGGTCGCGGTTACCCTGAACCCACCAGAGCCTTAACTGCCCCCCCCCCCCCCCCCATTTCTCGCGCCCCAACACGCACATTCCTCCTAATACACTATGTAAATTAAGAATAAAGAATACCTAGTTATAACAATAAGCTAATTCCAAATTTGGAAACCAATGAATTATTACCCAATATCATAATTGAGCATTACTAGTTTAAATATTTAGCATCTCTAAATGAATGATAATCATTTTAAACCATAAAAATCAACAGGGAAGTAGCGTGTGCCGTGTCCTCCAGCAGACAACCTTCCGGAAGAACACGTAGGATTCACTTAAACACCACTGACTCCTGAAATACCACACACAGGATCTTCCTTTAGAACACCACGAAAGAATACCCTGTTATAAAATTAGATACAATAACAATACACAATAAACAATAAACAATTCACTTCTATCAGTCCTGATGTACTACGCTTCTTGATCAAGGAATTCTATAAAATCTAGTCATAGCTTATCCAAACTAGATAAGACTCTTTCGCCATGTCACGGATGCTCTATAACACTGCTCTTCACATTTTATTATCATGTTCTCCTATGCGGTATTTCCTGTTGCTTCTATCTAAGCTTGTGTGAGACGCTCCCATGCCCTCACCACTACCATTACCTACTGCCCAAACACCATGAAAGTACTCTTTAATTTTTTATTTCTCTCCTCCACAATCGAACAATGGTCTTAACCCTTTAATACCGAGATTTAGATAATAAAGTACGTTAATTACGTTTTTATCCATAACCTTTGCAGAACAATGATACAACAATACTTTTACTGAAATAACTACAATTCACACAGAAGGTACGAGTCATGCAGTGAAAAACATAGGTCACAAGTGTTTATTCAAACAGTTGTTCCCCGCGGCCTTCTATTCCACCACGTGTTTAAGGTGTATAATCTCTGATCTACGTAGTTAATATCTTCTTTTCCTTGGAAACAATGTCAGGTTTTCTAGTTATTAACTTTTCCGCCGAATGAGATGACGGCGAAGTTAAACACGCGCCTATAAGTAAATTATAGTAAATGTTTCGCGCTCCCATGAGGCGTGACGTCAACACTCAGTCATTACGTCATTGGGAGCCACGACAGCAGTTCCACACTAGCACGCTAATGCCAGATATTTCCTTTTACGATGCTTTACACAATTTCTATTACTTAGTCCTTCGTTATCTGAATATATTCCACCATACATATCTAAACGGATACCCATATTTTCTTTTCTTGACGTTCCGTCAACTCCAAACTAATAATTTTATTCATTTAGGAAAAAAAAAAAAAACGTACAACCCACAATCTGTTAAGGTAATTACAATATTTCAAATGTAATGACCAACAAGTGTAATATTTTTTATTCAATTTATTGACACACACACACACACAAACACACACACACACACACACACACACACACACACACACACACACACACTGAATTGAACGTTTAGAAACGAGGTCATGGAAGAAAATCAAAAGCAGCTACCTGCAGAAGAGAATTCAAAAAGTATAGTTTCCCACACAGAAGCATTGAGGCATGGAATGGTCTGGAAAAGGAGGTGGTGTGTGCCAGAAATATTCACATTTTTAAGGAAAAGTTGGATAAATATAATTATGGAGATACACACACACACACACACACACATATATATATATATATATATATATATATATATATATATATATATATATATATATATATATATACATATATATATTCCCACCGAAGTGCCCGCCCGCATAAATTAGCAAAGTGACAATAATATACTCTAAATGCGCATACTTTTATGTTATGTGAAAGAAACTATTTGCTGCACCTTACGTGTGTATCCCAACAGCTGGTAACACGTCTGAGACACATTCAAAACTTCGTTCGCCACATCTGCTCTTCAGGAGTGTGTGTGTGTGTGTGTTTACATGAGCAAAATGCTCAAATTTCAAAATCTACAGCACACATGTGAGAGAGAGAGAGAGAGAGAGAGAGAGAGAGAGAGAGAGAGAGAGAGAGAGAGAGAGAGAGAGAGAGAGAGAGAGAGATACTCAGCCACGTCCACTTACCAACCCTTTCCCGAGTCACCCCCTTTCACCTCGAGGGAAATGAAACCTCCTTGTTTTGTATGCCGTGCCTGACAATAAACTCCCCGCCCTAGAAAGTAAATGAGTAAGGCAAGGCACACACTAGTTACCTGAGTTATCATCTCGTGTTTCAAGCTAGTCACACGTAATAGATTACTAGATTTTTCGGCAGTAATCTCATTTTCGAAGATCACTGAGTTTAATTAGTTACACTTCATCATAAGGGTATTGATTAATTAATTATCATGTACACTGGTTAACAAAATTTGTAAAGAAAACATCTCGGTTGCTGAACGTGATTCCTGCAAACAAACGAATGCAAACTATTACGTTTTTATATAAAATAAACACTTTTCAACCCCTAGCTATGTGTATATTTTGGCATCTCTCTCTCTCTCTCTCTCTCTCTCTCTCTCTCTCTCTGCTCTGTGTGTGTGTGTGTGTGTGTGTGTGTGGCAATGGGTGATGTTGGAATCAAGCAAACCACTCACTAGAGGCCTGTGGTTAGTTCACATTCCTTTTTTAGCTCGCGGGTACAGCAGTTCTTCATTTATCGCTTGGGAAATCAGGAGCGCGGGAGTAAAAATCTGGCCGGTGGCCGTGCATGATTACAGAATTTACTGATAAGATTTTACTTTTTATTACCCCAAAACTGCTGATTTTGTAAGAGAAGGTTGTGAGTGAACGAGCAGTATTTGTAGTTCTTAAGCTAATAATATCAAAGGTCGGCTGAAGTTTCGTGAATGGCAAAACATACTCTTGTTTGAGGTGTGTTCACTGTATCATAGTTATGGGCAATAGCTGTCCCTATTACTGTTACAGACAAAGTTGCAGTGAGTTCAGATTGTACCATAATATATTCTTTCCTCACAGCACGCCATAAATATGCAAGTGATTACGTTAGCTCTTGGTAATTTCATTTTCAGTTAGTTATAAGGCGTTACGATGTTGTGATTGATAACGAGACGTTGTGTTCGTCTACAAGTTACATGACTGCTGCTGTACATCGAGGAAGGTTTGTGGTTTGGTAAAGGAGGCTTTTTTTAACATTTGTTCTGATACGTAATATTCAAAATACAGTAATTTCTAGGTATCATACTTAATTCCTGTGTAGATTACCTCTTTTTCTATGCGTAAGACCGCAACCGTCTTTTCATTTGTTTCATTTGGTAGGATTTGCGACTGTTTTTTCCTTCAGCACGCAAGCAGGAAAAAAAGGAAGATCCAATATTAGTGACCTTCCTGGCATCCTCGGGCGTTTCGCAATGGTGCGTTCCCTCACTACCACTTCAGTGCAAACACAAACCGTTGCTTGTGAGCATGTGTTCCGATTATCAACTAGCTACAGTACATTTATATTAGTGATTCAGATGAAGAAAAATATACTGGAAATTTCTCAGCGGTAGTTTTAGAATGTAACACGTAACTCAAGAAACAAATTAAATGTGAACTACAACTGTATATGAAAAATTTGCATTATACGGAGATTTTCATCGAAGTATGCATCTGTGCTGGACAGGTGTAACAAATGAGTCTTGTAAACCCTTACACCACATTTTACATACACGATTTGCTTCCACATCAACAATATTTTCTTCCGATACGTCAAAATGCTCCGTCGTGCCTCATCAGTGACTTTCTTTCTTAGTGGGATTGTCTTCATGTGGTTCCTTCTCATGTTTATGTCCAAGAATCACAACTTTGAGAAACATTCGATGAAGACTATAAACAGATATGATATAATTCCCCAACCCCTGATTGAAGGAAGCCCTTCTTTGGTGTCCCCGATGGTCATTGTTGTCTGTGACTCTGTAGGGGATAATAGAGACATCAGGTTGCTCAGCATCTCTAAGAACGAAACAGATGATCAAGACTTCGTAACACGAGTACAGGAGTCATGGTCAAGACAAGTCGATCAGCTCACTACCATGCTAAAAACCTTACTATACTTCACAAAGTCTCCACTGTGGCGCATCATCGTCATGACCGACACACGTGATACTTTTAACAAAGTGCTCAACGTCACCGCCAGCTTTCCACGTCACCGCCTGCTCCTGCAGCACCGGCCCATCTGGTTGCCGCGGGACGAGCCCGCCATCAAGAGACATTGGCGGCCGTGTGCGTGGGCCAAACAGTTCATGGCGGAGGCTCTTCCTGACCAAGACTCCGCAGTGTACGTGGACACAGACGTGTTGTTTCTGGGCCCTGCCGAGGAGCTGTGGTGGTTGCTACACTCCATGGGTCCTCGGCAAGCCCTGGCTCTGGCCCCTGAACCTCAGTATCTACTCGACACTCCCAAACGGCCCTTCGCAGGCAGCGTGGGACTCAACACGGGCGTCATGGTGGCTAACCTGACACGTCTGCGCCAGTTGCCTGGAGGAGGCTTGGGCAGCGCCATTCTTGACTTTGGTGCCATTACGCCGCCACCTCGCCACGACCAGGATGCCCTCAACTATTATCTCCTACACAAACCTCACCTTCTGCTGGAGGTGACGTCACGTTGGAACTTTTCGCCAACTTGCTGCTTCCGTGAGGCGCCGCCATGTGCAGACTGCCTCTCAGCTGGCATTATTGTTCTACATGGTGCAGGCACATCCTTCTTCAGATTCATAGACAGGAAGTTTCTGGTTTGTTTAGTAAAACTTGAATATTTCTTATTCAAATCAATAAACTTCCTCCTTTGATATATATATATATATATATATATATATATATATATATATATATATATATATATATATATATATATATATATATATCTGGGAGCGGGCAATGTTCATGGCGTTTAAAACTGAAATAGTCAGTACTCACTCGTAACGCAAAATTTAATCTCGTTGTCAGGTGATGTACACAGACCTGTCTCGATTACGATTGACGGATGACCCACGGTTATTGCTGATGAAAGTGGATGGTCATCTTTCTCTGGCTGATTACTGGGCGCGCATCTTCCCCTGCAGCAACCACTCCGGGCTGAATCATGCCCTCACGCTACGCCTGGCCGACGCAGCCATGGCCACCACTCTCAAGCTGCCGCCGTCGGCCTGATCACTCTTCTTATGGCCAAAAGAGCAAAATCTTCCTCAAGATCAGGTAGAGTGCTTCACTGGACTTTCATTCTATAAATTTTACGATACCTGTTACAGAGATAAAAACAATCTTGCCGACTTTTTTCTCTTTCTCACACACACACACACACACACACACACACACACACACACACACACACACCATCTATTTTTATAGGATTCTTGTAAATTCACGTCGTGATATTCATTATTATCATTACTTCATTCGTAAAGAGGAGCATTATATCATATTTTGTTACTATATAAACGTCAACGTGGAAAAACCAGGTGGTCAAGAGCTAAATACGTTTTTTTTTTTTCTTTTTTTCTTTTCCTTATCACCTCCATCTTAACGAAGCTATTGATGCTCCTTTACCAGATGAATGAGGTGCTTAGAAATACTCGTATACATACGTACACATGTCATCTAAGGCGCGCGCTTCATCGCACACTTGTGGCTGATATTGGGAGAACGGACTGTAGCCTTGACTTTATTGTGAAAGGAAGCAGCACATATTTCATGTATCCAGGGGCGAGAACGAATGATCATAATTAGTTCATGCGGACAATTTTAGTGTGATCGACGATTTCAGTCAGTTATATATATATATATATATATATATATATATATATATATATATATATATATATATATATATATATATATATCAAACCCTAAAAGAAATGGCAAAAAATAAAGTACACCGATGCCAAGACAAAACACTGTGGTAGGAAAAGTGATAGAATATAAATATTACGAGATAAACAAATATTAAGCTGACTTACCATAGTAAGTTAAATGAATACGCTGGATGAAAAAAAAAAAAAAAAAAAAACACGTTCAAATAAAGCATACGGGGTCACAGACGTAGTGGTGGTCACTTAAATTGGACAGATAGCCTGGAAACGCTTCCTGCATTCAGATAACACTGAAACATCTCCTGACATAGTTTGCCGTTCATATTAACGGATATTCCTTCTCAATTTATTTACAACTTCCTCCTCCTCCTCCTCCTCCTACTACTACTACTACTACTACCACTACTACTACTATTCCTATTAGTACTCTTTGTATTATGTACTACACACAAACACACAAAAAGATCAATATATAAAAATAACATTATTTTTCAGTATTACGAGAGCAGCCGAAATATTTAATTTGCATTGCGGATGAAATTTCGTCAGGAGTTTAGTAGTAGTAGTAGTAGTAGTAGTAGTAGTAGTAGTAGTAGTAGTAGTAGAAGTAGTAGTAGTAGTAGTAGTAGTGGTGGTGGTGGTGGTGGTGGTAATAGTAGTAGTAGTAGTAGTAGTAGTAGTAGTAGTAGTAGTAGTGGTGGTGGTGGTTATAACAATAAATATAATGTGATCAATGGCAACAGTACAGAGGAGGAAAGGAAGACGGGAGATAATGACTTGCTGACGTGGCGGAGTTCAACACACTGAAGTTCCTACTGAGTCTGAGACGCATTGATGTGGCAGTGGCGAGGAAACTCCCACCGCCGCTTTACCTCGTAGTTAAAATGGAGAGCGTAATCGTGAAAAAAGTGGTCAAAACAAAAGAGCACACTGTAGAAAAAGAGAGAACAACTAGTGCCACAACAAAACCCAAAAAATGTGTGAATATCTGTTGTTCGAGACAGTTAAAAAAAAAAAGTCTATTACGTATGGTGTGACGCATTACTGATATCAGAAATCAAAAAAATCCGGTAAGGCAGTTGAGATAAGACATTGTGAGTCTCTTTGTTATGACACGAATTGTGAAAGAACTTCATCAGAGGTGGTGAAAGTCGCCTTCAAATGAAATACATAATAATTAATATAGAAAAGATAAACATGAAGCGTGGCTGCAGAGTTACTTCACCATTGGTCTTAATCACATTATTTTACATAAGCTGTACGATTTTTCTACACAGTCGAAAAGGCATTGAACCAAAACATGGAATTATTAATAAAATACCTCAATCAATAATACATGGCAGTCCATCTTTGGAAGCACCCATGGTAATAGCAATCTGTCAATCCGTTCAGAGCAAAGAGGCATCATTCAGCAACACGACACTAAATGAAAGGGTACGATCGTGGTCAAGGCAAATCGATCAGCTCACTACCATGCTAAAAACCTTACTTTATTTCACAAAGTCTCCGCTGTGGCGCATCATCGTCATGACCGACACACGTGATACTTTCAACAAAGTGCTCAACCTCACCGCCAGCTTTCCACGTCACCGCCTGCTCCTGCAGCACCGGCCCATCTGGTTGCCGCGGGACGAGCCCGCCATCAAGAGACATTGGCGGCCGTGTGCGTGGGCCAAACAGTTCATGGCGGAGGCTCTTCCTGACCAAGACTCCGCAGTGTACGTGGACACAGACGTGTTGTTTCTGGGCCCTGCCGAGGAGCTGTGGTGGTTGCTACACTCCATGGGTCCTCGGCAAGCCCTGGCTCTGGCCCCTGAACCTCAGTATCTACTCGACACTCCCAAACGGCCCTTCGCAGGCAGCGTGGGACTCAACACGGGCGTCATGGTGGCTAACCTGACACGTCTGCGCCAGTTGCCTGGAGGAGGCTTGGGCAGCGCCATTCTTGACTTTGGTGCCATTACGCCGCCACCTCGCCACGACCAGGATGCCCTCAACTATTATCTCCTACACAAACCTCACCTTCTGCTGGAGGTGACGTCACGTTGGAACTTTTCGCCAACCTGCTGCTTCCGTGAGGCGCCGCCATGTGCAGACTGCCTCTCAGCTGGCATTCTCGTCCTTCACGGCTCCGAAGCCACTTTCTTCAGAAATATTGATAGAAAATTTTTGGTTAGCACAATATACGAAATTTTAATATTTATTTTCTCCGTAATTTCGTGTATTCCTTTGTCATATGTAAGATTAACCTTAAAATGAATAATGCCGTAATGCTTTGTTTCACGGAATGTTGTTCAACCTCTTTGATGACATCCCTCGCATGGTGGGTTAATGTACCAGAGGCCTCTTCAGTGTATCAACAGTAATATTTTTAAATCTCGTCTTTCATTGTCAATTGATGTGACCTAGCAATGAGATGTAGCTGTTGTTAAATTTTAAAAGTTACTAATAATTAGTAATGTGTCGGACTGTCGGAAGTTTTGACCCAAAAGATGACCTTAACTAATGCCTACAAATCCGTCATCCAAAATCTGCTATGCTTCCGCAGTAAAGGAAATGGTATGGTACTCGTGTGTGAAAAACACTTGCATGGGATATAGGGAAACTAATAGCACACTTGCTTTTCAGTTGGTATATGCCACCATGGCTGCTTTGAGACTTGAAGACAACCCTCGACATCTGCTAGCAGGACTAGCGTGGCGGTTGGCAATACTTGATGCATGGAGCCACGACTACATCTGCAGTAATTATACTAATTTTAATCAGGGTCTCACTCTGGCACTTAATGATGCTGCAATTCGTCCTGAACTCGTATAATGATCACTTTTGATACATGTTTCTTTATATATATATATATATATATATATATATTGATTGTGTAATTTCCATAGCCTATTCATATTTTCCAGCTAAACAAACTACATTTGTAATGCTCATGATGTCCGACCGAGCATAATGGTAGCTGAATAAGTTGACTTCCCCAAACTGTATTTTCACTTAGCCAGTCTGGATTATCATGTGCAATCTAAATAATAAGGGAAATAATAATGATCTTACTTTCAAAATATTGTATTATTTTGTAACACTGCAAGTAAAATAGTACAATTTAAGGCTTGTAGTCTCGTAACGAAAATATGATGAGACAACAAGTTAGGGGGAAAGAATAAGAAGCAAATAGAACATGAACAAAAATAGGGTTTTCCAGACACAAGGGCAACAGCACTTCACACAAAACACCATTCAACAATTCATTTTGCACTGTCAGCACAGCAAGCCACAAACTTTGTCATATTACAGTGACAATGCTGTATCTTGCTCATCATATTCATCTTCATATTATCTGCCACTTACAAGACCACATGCTGTAAAACACCTACATTTCTCATTCTAAAGTAAGTGTTGGAAGATTTTCTCACTAAGACAATTCTTTCCCATTGACAAAGCTGCATTTTCACTTGAAAGTTGTTGAGAAAAAAATAAATAAATGAAAAAAAAATATTTAAAAAATGTCTACCCATTTGCAAAACACAAAACGTGTGCCCCAAGCCAATGACACACACACACACACACACACACACACTAAGAATTGTTCATATATATATATATATATATATATATATATATATATATATATATATAATTAAATTGATCAGGAAAATTCAAATGCAAACAAATACAGAAAGAAATCTACCTGGTTTTCAAAGCTATTCAACTGTCAAACGCAGTACAAGTGACATTACACAAGACAAGTTCATTCACTATGCTAAAAGAGAATTAACTGCAGCAATCTGCAGTTTGCAAATTACCATTCTTCATTTTGTCATTATATATATATATATATATATATATATA
>CM035200.1:1040479-1061364 GCA_020233015.1 Callinectes sapidus | reverse complement strand
TATACACACACACACACACACACACACACACACACACACACACACACAAACACACACACACACACACACACAAACACACACACACACACAACTAATCCTGCAGTAAAAGTAATTTAACTTTTAGTGACAGTAATAAATTTTACACAAATTTACATTTCAGTCTTATACATTGTTATCAGTATGTACATGAAGCATCAGTAACTCATTAATATTCATCCATTAGCTATTTATAAAAATGTGGATTTATATATACTGTATATAGTACTTAACTCCAGCAGCACTAAACGTTCATGGGTACTTCACGTAACATGGCTAAACATGCATATCAGTATCAGAATACTACTTGGTTATATGAGATTTTTAAATTTTCCATAAACTAAAATGTTTCAAATACTTCAGAATATTTCTTATACCTGACTTGGATAAATATTTCTTATACAGTACCTGACTTAGATAAAAGAAAAAAAAAATGCATTTAATAATTAATAACAATGATAAAAAAAAGTTATTTCTAAGATTTTAAGTCATTTTGTTTTCAATAACATTTACAATGAAAGTGACCAGAAGCAAAAATTCCTACTAAAGAAGGCAGGTACAATACAATTATCTAATGAATTAGCAAACAAGTTGCAAACCTGTTGTCATTTCAAAATATAATATGCAGCCATAAGTGGCTAACAATGATATTTTCTTCATCGGTATAAATAATTCTTTTTTCCTTTGAACAGACTGCTTGCACCCACAACATTTCTCACTTGTCTCTCCACCACAACAGGTTTCATGAATACTTCATGGAAAATTTCTGTTGCACTCTACAGAATGCTTGAAACACATTTAGCAAAATTTGATATATATATATATATATATATATATATATATATATATATATATATATATATATATATATATGATGAGTATACAAATTAGCCATGAAAAATTCTCTCCACATCCAAGATTGGGTTGACGGGAATGGCCTTCCTCAGGCTTAGCTGTGTGCCCTTGTGTCATGGGTTGTGGACATGGGAGAAATTATACATGTATTTACATTATAGGAGTTTCAGGTCTAAAATTCAATAATCCACAAGTGGACCTCTTAAATCCACAGGCTGCTAGAGTGGAAAGAATAACGTTTCTGTCACTACAGTTATCGTATAGGAAAATAAGCACTTAGCAGATTGGTCCTTTATCATGTATCACATAATTGTGCTTCATGCTTCACTATAAACTATTCACTTACATCTTAATCGTTTGGTATGTTTACAAACATGAGTAGGATGAGCAGTTTCCTGGAATTTCAATAAGCTCAAGTATGAAGCGTTTTGGCATTCCTGGTGCAGCACTGTGCAGTGGACTGCTCCTTGTCAACACAACTCGAGCTCGCTCACTCACCATTCTCATCCAGTGTATTTACAGGAATGGTTTGTCAGTTTACACTACATTGAGCCCTTCCCTAAATCCCTCTTTTTTCTTCAATCAGTTCCCCCACATCCTACAGTGGGAATAATATTCTGTATCATGTCATCACCACGAAAGCACCATTCAATATCAGTATTAACACCATCTGGTTATAAAGCACTTCAGTCTGTATATAATTTCTGTAAGAAAATATTCCATTGCCATTTGGACAGGTGCTGTTATGGAGTTTCTACACACTGCTGGGGTCACTTGATACCCAGACTGTTGTCCCACTGACTAGGTTAGTACCTTCCAGATGGTGCAATCAAGTGCACATGATGTTTATTCAGTCTAAAAATGCAATGAACACACACACTAGATAGTTTACACACACATACATACATACATCCATATGTAATTTTAGTGGACTTGAACTATGAATTTAATACTGATGTAAATTTTTGCTGAATTCTTCTTTCAGCTCCACAACACTGACAGATAAATTGGCCTTGATTACCCTTCTCATGGTTTTCTTACTAGTGACCTAACCAACCAACCTTAATACATACTGACTAAAGGCTGAAGATGTCACCAATACTGCTTGCTTAAAATAAAAGAAATACCATTGGAAGAATCATTTCCTTGCCCTTGCACCATGACCTTGAGCAATATGTTCACCTCATCCAAGCAGGCATTATACACACCATGCTGGTGACCCTCTGCTGTCTGGTACTCACTACACTCTATACAATATCAGTTCTTGCCAATATACCATTACTAATCCGTTAAATAGTATTTGAAGGGAATACTTGATAACAATTTCAAGTTACACAAGGCATTGTATCTAACTCCTGCCAGGTCAGCACAATATACAATGATTGGTATATTCTGTTCCCCATTATGAGGTACAGTAATAAAAGTTTCATTCACAGTAAATAAGGTTCATCTACAAAGATATGCTTAATGCTAAAACTTCAACTAGAATTTTCTGGAACTGAGATTGTCATATTATACAAAGAAAATTGTCAATGGATATAAATTAGGCATCCTATGGGAGAAGGGGCAGGGAAGATGCCCTCATATTATTACTTAATCATATTAAAATTTACAAATGTTACTGAATACATTTTTTTCAATGTCTAATTTGTATGTAGCCAATACTACAAAAGAAAGTAAAACCATGCCTTCATTGTTCTTGTATCTAATAAGTTATTTTGATGGTTCAGGTTCAGGCGATCCTCTCGTTAACGAAGGCTTCTTGAGAACAGATGGTTTTGCTCGAACGGGTGGTTTAGAAACTGACCCTGTCCCACCTGTTGATAATGCCACTGCTTCTAGGTACCTTGCTGCCAATTTTGGGGTGGAAGGTGCAGGTCCCTCTGGTGGCCTATCTGAGGCTGACCTGATTTCCACTCGCACCTCAGAGGACACTTTACGTTCACCTCGCACCTCTGTGTCCACAGGCTGCATGGCAGGATCTAAAGCACGAACAATGCTTGAAACTGAGACAGGTTCTTCTGCCTCTGTTATTCTTAACTCTGTAGCCTCAGTGTTCCTTTGAGCTAAACTGAGAGAGGGAGTTAATTTGTGTGCAATAAAAGTCTGTGTCTGAGCATCAGTACTGTAACTCCCAAACGTCTTTAGAGCTGGTGTTTTCTTCAGCGTGTTCAAATTTTGTTTAGCGAATACCTCACCACCAGTCATGTCTGGAGACTGTGTACCTGGTGATGAACCCCCTGATGAGGAAGAACTATCATAACTCTGACTTTCACGAGTAAGATAGGGGCGTCGTATCCTAGTGATGCCACCATGCTCCTTTGGGGAAGACGATAGTGGTGTGACTGGAAGATCCATTACCAAATCAGGAGCTCCAGCGGCTGGTTTCAGCTTAGCCCGTCGCTCCAAGAATGTGCGAGGCGAGGGTGAAGAGTGATTGAGCCGCTCTTCTGAACTACTCGATGACAAATTGGAACTTTGGGAGGGGCACCTAGGCCTCTGCTCCCACTGGCCCCCAATTCCACGGTCTCCTGTGTCATCATGAACTTCTAACATGCTGTGAGAAAGTGGCCCCCGGATTGCCGAGTCACCACTGGTAGAGGAATTCATCATGCTGGAGCTTAACTGCTCCAGGTCTTTGCCCTTCGGAGACTCCTCCACCTGGGCTTTTTCATTTGCTTCCTCCACCAGTGCAGGGGCCACAGACTGGGTCACCGGCTCAAGGAGGGGGCAGGAGGGATGCTGGGTGGGTTGGGGGGAAGAGGGGGAGGAGGTGGCAGCACTTCCACCTTCACCCTGCATGGAGACCTGCAGAGAGCATTCACTACCGACGAAGAGTCTCTCCTGTAGGGCAAAAGAAAATACACTTTTGTTAGAAAAGACTTACTGTGAGATATGAATCTTCCTTTTTGTACATTCTCTATATGCATGTCTCCATCAGCATTCTGAAGATAGATAAATCTTATCATGAAGGAAATGTGTTAATATTACATCTGCAATATCAAGTCTGCAACCCAGTAAAAAGAATGTTACAAATAAACTACCAAATTCCATACATCTGTTGACTACATCAATATCCCTGATTATTCACCTAAGGGATATTATGAAGAATAGGATGTATAAGACTGTAGTTAACAATAAGACAAGTGTTGCACAAAGCATACAGTAGAAGTCTGCTTCAGTAGCATAATTAACAATTCAAAAATGAAATCTTTGATAGATTACTTAAATAAAAGTATCATACCAAAAGATTATGTAATACAGTCAAACAATATTATAAATAAAGAATTACTAAAAAAAATTTGGAATATTGAAGTACAACAAACTGATGAAAATTTGAGCTATGAAGCAAATTGACACAAGATCAATGCAGCTCATAAATTTTCCTTTTGATGTAAAATAGCATACATATAGTACTTTCTTAACCTTATTCACTATTTTCTGCTTTGGAAACAAAAAAAAAAGACACTCAAACGTTCTTAATATTTGCCTCAGAAGGAAAGACAAATACAAGAGAATACCTTGGCAAAAAAACAAAAATTGTATTTCCTTCTTTGTTTCATCTTCAATAGGTAGACATTTTCATTGTGTTATATTAAATGCCAAAATCATTTCACTGATTTTGAAGCAGGTTAGATATTTTCATTACATTTTGTACTTCTCTGAGTGTGGCATTGGACATACTGTTCAAACTTACATGAAAATATTACTCAATAACTCATAGATCCTGAACCACAAATAACAAAAGACATCTTAGTCCACTAAGGCCTGCTTTCCATGATTAGTATAATGCCTATAGAGGGGGACTGAAATTACAAAAAGTTAACTGAATCAGAGATTAAATTTTAACATGGTGAAGCTGAAACACTGGAAATAGTACCTTTCCTGGAAATACTTGTCAAAATAATTCTAATATGTTTGGGATACAGTACCAGAAACAGAGAAACAGAAATGATGGCTCTGTAAATATGAAGTATTTTCTAATAATGTAATGCACCTTTCTAAGAAATATATGTGGATATATACACACACACACACACACACAAATACACTGCTTCAACATGAACATGAAATAAAAGACAGGCATGAGCACAGGTTGATGTAGAGATGACTTCATCTGCTTAAGGTAACTGAAAGCAAGGATTAAATTAAGGCAAATCAGTGTAGGCACCCAGCATCACCTCAACAAGCTGCAGCGCTACTAGCACCAGCATACCTTACAGGGAAAATATCTGGGAATAACTACATAAAGTATCCAAATGCATTAATAGACCTGACAAAAGCTACAGAGGTACTACTCATTTCATATCACAAATTACCTAATGCTTAAATTAAGTCAGAGAGAGAAAGAAAAAACAGATTACGTCATTCACATACACTCATGGCTACTGAACCACGGCCAAACAACTAGTGTACAGTTAATCCATAGTAATTTTTCCTCATTAGTTAATGGTACTTGTAGATTAATTGACCTTGGTCACCTCGGATGTGTTCAACAACTGAAAGAAACACTGGCACTCACAATTTTCCTAAAGGGTAATGTATACCATTTAAATGTAAGGTTACAATTAAACTAGTTTGACTATATTTTCATCATTGTCCATATTATCTTTAGACAATTTAGGAGTTCTTGATTACTCTATTGTAATGCAGCTTATTTAGCAGCAAAAAAGTCAGCCCTTAAAGTGTATATTTATATGATAGTAAACATTCAACACCTTTAATGAGGAATTTGGCCAACAGTACTTTGTGTACAAGGAGGTAAAAACTGCAAGGCAGAAAGAAGTGAAGATTGAGATCCAAGATATATGTATATTCAAAAAGAGAGGTGGTGAATAAAGACACCTGTGATAAATGTAGAGATGACATTATCTTTGAATGCAACAAGCCCTCTCTCATGTATGTGAGTTGGCAGCCATGAAGGGAACAGAACAAGAAAAATAAATGAATATACAGGAATTATAATAGGAAAAGAGCAAATAAAAAAAATATATAAAAATCATACACTCACTTACTTATTCATGATGATGATGATGATGATGATGATGATATTAAAGACAATAATAAAAATAATAATGAAAACAATAATAATAACAGCAAATTCTCAAATAATTAATGTGATGAAATCATAAATTGATTCACAGGGAGACAAACAATGAAGAGTTCGAAGCAGCCATAGTTAACACAAAAGACTCATGCCAAAATCGTCACTCAAAGGATCAGTCTGGGCAGGGCCTAGGTAATGGTCCGCAGGTGACTGAGGCCATTTGATCTACTACCTACAAAACGTGGAGCATCTGGTTTTCCCAGTGGTCACCCATCTGAGTACTAACCAGACCGAATGTTGGGAAACTTCGCTGAATGGACGAGAGGCAGATCTTTCATCGTGGTATGGTCGTGGACCACTTTCATTCTGTGCCATCATATTTTCTACTATATTCAGCCAAGCATCAATCCAGATGCAAAACTCCCTCCTGTACACAAAGTAATTTAAAGGCTGAATGAGTGTATGTGTATATTAACTTCAATGACCCATAGTTGAATAACTATTCCTCCTAAAATATGCAACACGCATTCATTTCAGATTGGACTGGTTTACTATCCTATACCATTACTGCCTCCTAAAGTGCGCATACACTCACACTCACGCATACACACACACACACAGGTTTGAAATAGTTTTCTTTAATACCAAAAATAACATGATTTACAAGCTGAATTCATCACTCAGCACATACTTATGGAATCTAAGACAAATAACTTCCTTACATTTCTTGACAGAGGCAGTGAAGTGGATGCAATGGCTTTAATCCAAACCATCACAATAACAATAGAAAAAACTGAGTATCCATGTGTGATGAGACAAGCAGTGGAAAACCACCATTGAATGAAAATAAATCACACACAATAAAAGGGATAGGGACAAGAGTTGTCTGGGGCTTACCTGCATCATGCTGAAACTGACCTGTATAAGCATAAGTTTTCAGTAAAAAGGAGTGGGTGGTGGTTTAGATCAGAATTTCATTGTTTCAAAGCCTCTGTCAGAGAGCACAAAGGAAAATCTTTGTCTTAATCTGAACAGTCACAGGGCACAAGAAGTAGACTTGACTACATTTGTGCATGTGTGTGTGTGTGACAATTTCCCCTTATGTTTATAAACAGTACACGCACGCACACTCACACACGCGCGCGCACACACACACACACACACACATTTTCAGCTTTTTAGTCATCCATTACACCATAAATTCTTACTGCTTTATGGAAATTTAGCTCAAATTTCCTTTTTCAATGAATCACATCATGTCAAATAACCAAGATCCTCCATTTCTGCTTCTTAGGCAGACAAATCACAGATCATGTTTCTTGGGTGCATAGCAAAGGCATACCTTGAACCAACCAATAGCAACCAGCTAGTAGGGCTGTTACCTGTGGATTTGTTCAAACAGGTATTTGTGATAATAAAGCAGTACTACACATGCCAAAAGCCGAGGCAAAATAGATGATAGCACATATTAGCAATTTTTTTTAGTTACTCATTTAAAAAATATTGTTTATACTATATTACTTGACCCCTTATCCCCCATATGAGACACTCACAAGTTTATTGAACAATTACACTTAAGTCTTATACTTTGCAAATATAAAACCAACTAACCTATACACTGCTTATAGTATAACTATTTATGGAGCCAATTAATAGCACCATGATTTCAATCCAAATCTCATACCAACGAAGGAACGTTGCCCTAAGCAGGGAAGGTATGTAAGAAACGGGACAAGACCTGTCAAATGAAACTTCAAAGGACGGAGGATGAGAACTTTCTGTAAGAATTAATGCTTAATGAATACTTAAATGGAGATTATTTAAATTCAACAAGACAAAAAATAACATACATATCACCTACAACACTCCTAACATCAATGTTGTTAATATCTAGGTGAATGCTCAAAAGACAAATGGTAAACAGTACTCTTTTACAGCCCACACCTCCCTCATTCAGGATCTCCCTTTCAGGGGATTTCTTCTTGATAGGAGAGATAGATTTGTAAACAGTACACAAATGCTGCTGTTATCAGTTTCTGTGGATTGGGGAAATCATCCAGTATTAAAAACAATAAAAAAGACTAATTATGAAGGTACTTAATCAGGTTTATCAGCCAAGCAACAATGTCAACACTAGTAACAGTGCAACTCTACAGTGATATTTTCCATCAGTTTCCACTTTTCTACATCAAGTTTCAGACTTAGAAAATCAAGCAGCATGTCATCCATGCATCCTCACAGTTGGGAAAGGTATGTGAAGTTAAATAAGAAAATAAGATAATCATTGCTCTAGGTGAACTTAAGGACATGACTATGAAATATATGACACCAATCCTTATGTTCAGTACCCACTACATATCAGTAAATTTATACCCCAATCCATGAATAATAGAATTTGAATGCTATTAACTATGTGATGTGTCTGAAGAAACAAAAGGTAAAATACAGATATGCACATTCCTAGCTGAAGCAGTAACATAATAGGGGAAAAGAGGTCATTTATATCAAGCCAAACACTAAGCTTGTACCATGATGTGCAGCACTGCATTACTGGAAAGTTGTTTCTTTAATCTAAATTTTCTGATAATTTGCAACTTTTTGAATTTTTAAATAGCAGGGCTTCACAGATACAAAAGTACTTCTCATAAGTCATCACCTCCACCTCTCATACTAATGCACATGCCCTCCACTTACACCATCTTGGTTCTTCTTTCCTTCTTTTTTTTCCCATCACACTGTATGTCTATCAGCCCTCCACTACAACCCCATCTAAGCTGTCCTGACCCACAAACACGGTTCCATTCAGTCCACACAGTCACTTCATTCCAGAAAACAGTAACTAAATCCTTTCCTAGTTAATCTTAGTAAAAAAATTAATCTTATTTTTCTTTTCATTACATAATTATGCTAAGATGTGAACTAATGAATGTGAAATTTTTAAAGAGTTGACTTCAAAGAATGATCTTCATTAATATATTGCAATAAAGAACAATAGTTAAGAATAAGAAGCAAGATATGAGTTAAGTAAGTCATGAATAACTCAGATACTCCTTACTTTTTCATTAGATGGACTTGTTATCATATTACACAATAATCCTAAAGCTATCAGCATAATTCTTATTCTATATTTAGGGATTGATTTTATAAGAATATGTAAAGACACTCATCTAACATGGAGGGAAGGGGATATGCATAATCACAAGACATTATCACATCCATTATAATACAATCATGAGAGCAATAAGAATGTGGTGGTGTAGTCTGGAGGAAGAGGGGAATGGGTGGACTAAAGATAATAAATACGTCTATAGATAATATGTATGAATATTTAAATATTGTGATAAGTAGATTGTTTTTTGCATTATTGACAAACAATCATAAATATGGATTTGCAAACATCAATTTGTTGTGTGGCTAAATTAGGGATTGCGGGGGTTTGTGGTATCTTGCCAAGCATATGCTGGGTGACAGACACTAGTTTGCTAAACAATGATAGGCAAAAGATAAATAAATTATTAAAACGGCATTTCAGTATTCAGATGCCCAGAAAACACATCGCTATAGATCAAGAGTGAGAGGAGAAGGATATTGCAGCTACAGGAGCAGTGTGGTCAGGCTGGACATGCAGGCTTCACAGGAGGTAGGCTTGTATTGTACACAGCTTGGGCTCACTCCAATAACATAATGGAACAACCTGCGATAGTCACCCTTGTACAGAATAAGAGCAAAGGCTTTCTCCACTAGTCTCAAAAGCAGAATACTAGCCTTGGTGAAGTATCTCAAGGAGGAAATTCCAGAACTAACTTTGATATTCCATCACAGAATTGTTTAAAATGAACTGTTTGGTTGAATGAATTGTTGCTCAATCTTTGTTACTTTACTAATATAAAAGATTGTCAATACCAAAGAATGTTCTGGACATTACAAATGAGGTTGACGTATCGCAGATTACATCACCTTGACTCTCTCCTGCCAATATAGCCAAATTTTGAAATTTTGCTTCTGCTGCACATAGGTGTAAATCAAGAGTAAATTAGCAAAAACAAATTATTATATGAGAGCTCTTTCCAATGATTCTGGTAAAAACAAAGGCATTAATTAACCCAGGAAAACTTTCACTTTTCATAAATAATAGTTGTTCATAAAGTTATCAGATAAACCAAAAACTTTGACGAGTTTCTCAAAAACAAATCACACCAATGTCAGTATGAAAAAAAGGAAAAATATGCAATATGTAATTAAAAGTCAGACATCATTAGTAAATTGCCACTACTATTGAATAGTTATATCACAAAATTATGCAATCTCTGGAGTTACTGTTATCTCCTTCCCAACGTAAGTGGGGTGGTAGCTTCTCCTTGGTAAAAGGAAGTGAAATTTTAAGGGCACAGAATGGCCACATAATATGCCAAAGGAAGCCATTGCATGACTGCTATGTCTGCTCTCAGCAAACCTCAGTCTGATCTATGGGACTCTGACTCCCTCTAATATATAACATGATTCCCAATTATCTGACCTAGTAATTGAACTAAAGTAAAAATAATAACCCAAAGAACTCAAGAAAACTGCCCAACACACCAACTATGCTGTTACCTCCTCCTGGACAGACACGATACTCGACACATCTGAGAGGGAGAGACAAGCCCCATGTTGCAGGGAGTGTGGGGGGGTGGGAGAGTGGGAGGCCTGCCCTGGGGTGCTGGGCAGCGGAGAGGTGGAGCGGCCCCCGTCAGCTTGTGCCCCGTCTGACACCCCGCCAGAGTCCAGCCCGAGCGAGGAGGAGGCTCCTCCCAGGCCATCGCGACTCACTGGGCTGGCACACGAGTCCTGGGGTGATAATAAAAGTGCTGGCGATTCTGTCCATCAAAACATCATACACATGACAAGATAGGAAATAACTATTTCCCGTTTTGTCATGAATATGACATTATGGCAGTATTTAACTTTTATTATCACGTTCCTCACTGTTCTGTTGTTCTTTTACTTGTCATGCTCAAGCCCTGCCAGCGCAAAAGCCAGTGACTGCAGTACTGACCTAGATTAATCACACCACACCAGAAGCCAAAAAGCCTGTTATGTTCACTTCATTTGAGAACCACAGCCTCAAGTTAGTAATGGGACATACCTGACTCTGCATTGATGCTGGAGAAGGTGAGAGGGGAGCCTGGGCAGCTCCATTGTGTGCAGTGGGTTTTATCACCCCTTCTGAGGACTGCTGGGTGGAAGAGGACAGGATGGACTCGGAGGATGAAGATGCACGCCTACGCAACTGTTCTGCAGCACCTCGATCACTCAGACGATCTTTGTCCTCGTCCCTGAGAAATTGAGTAAAATAAAACTGCAATGTAATAACTGTTTCTTATTGGCTAGAAATATACCTGAAATCCCTCAGGTGTGAGCTAAGCAAACTAACTATAATGATGCCATTTAGAGGATAATTGCATTTTTTTGTCTTTATGACTCTTTATGTCATTTGTCACTCACTATCTTTAGCTTTTGAAAGTCCCAAACAAAATCCCATTAGTGTGCCACAATCATTATAGATTGTATCACTATCAGTATCCATTATTATGTAATTAACATATTCATTGGTAACATTGTCCTCATTGTTAGCATAAAGCCTATCACTTAACACTAAAAAATATCAGCAGAACTGGTGGTGGTGGTGCATTTTTTACACCTCTTCTAAATCCCTAAATTCAAGGAAAACATACCTGATTTTGAGAAGGATGTACTTGTCAGGGATGAGGCCCTGCTTGCCTTGGAATGAGCCACGCCACCAGTCACTAGACACCTGGGAGTGCAGCACCAGCACGTCTCCCTTGTTGAAGCTCAACTCTCGTTCAGAACGAGCCAGGAAGTCAAACTGTGCTATGGCTTCTAGGATTTCACTTTCTGTTTTGAAACAATAATTATAACTGAAATACTGAAACTTAACCCATCTTTGTAGCTAATAATTAATCTTTGAAAATGCATTTTTGCACAATTTTCTTTTATCTCTAACAAGGAAAATCCAAGCAATGTAAAGATACAAAAATATAGATCTTGGGATTTCCATTAAAAGTATTGGGTTATAATAAAATAGTTTTAAAACTGGAGAGAAAAAAAAGTGCATTACAGTTATGCACTTCTGGCAATTTACAAGCATCAGTGATAAATGGAATATTGAGATGCAGAGTCCACCAATCTAAAAAAAAGCGAAGAATGGTTGTATTTCATAGCAAGGAGAAAACAATAAAATTGTCCTAAACTGTGATTGTGTTTCAATACTCAGATACAAACAATACTTTAATATAATTCTTTTTATAGATCCAAATTCATAATAATATGAAATGGTGTTAAGCTCCTCAGCATGTATTGAAAAATTACCTAGAGAACAGCAATGAACTATGGGAATTCATTCAGTATGATGGCCATGCAAACCATGCAGGCAATAACATGACACACGACACTACCTTAAATCTAGGAGACTAAATATTAACTAGTCCAATTTCATGCAAACTATACATATGTAAATCATATTCAAGAGGAGAAAACCAGTACATTTCTCCTTATGGCAAAAAACATCAGCATAATGATTTTTTTCCTTTTTTCTTCTGTTAACTGACAGTCTAAGACTACTTCAGCTTTAATGAAAATACTTTGTTCTGACTCTATGAAAGCTTAATCTTGGGAACTATGATAAAATTTAACTTACTTCCAAATATCTGAAGGGCAATATCTTTGTCTCTAAATACTGAATCTGCAAGGGAAGCCACAGATAGTCAAAATCATGCAAACACAATAAAATATTTTGATGAATAACTACGTAAAAGAGCAACAAGAAAAGCATCTTCATATTAACAACAACAAATACAAAAGAGTAAAATAAAGCCAAGCAAATGTCCACATAAAATGTATGACTACATATACAATCAACCCCATTATACATATTTTACAGTTGCACCAAATTATACACAAAACAGTAAAAGTACAGGCTCTGATTATTCTTTGCTACACAATGTATTTATCATAATTTTTCTGGTGGTAGTGTGTCCTGGGTTTGAATCCTAACCAAGGCCAGGATTTCCTAGAGAGTACACAAGGTAGTGGAGAAAGAAACTCCAAAGGCCAAGGCCCATGATAAGGGTGATGCTGCTAGCCCTTCACCTATGCTCAGCTGAGTATGGCACATGCTGTGTTATATGTTATGGTGGTACATGGGGACACGAGTTTCATTTACACTGCTAGATACTCAAAGAATACTAAGAGGCAATCAGTAATCATTGATAAAAATGCTATTTTAACATATCTTTAACATATTCCTTTCAAGCACAGAAAAATATTATACTTGGATTTCAATTATGAAAATTAATAATAGTGTAGTTTAATAACCACACATGAAATATAAATCACAAATGAACTGAGACACATTTGTAAAGCAGGTGAATAAATCAAGAGCCTGTACTGCTTTGTCAGCCTTTTTACAAGTGATCATACCCAACATCCAAAACTCCAAACTTTGATGAATAAATGTAAATAAAAATACGGAATGAAAGAACAAAATATGCAATACTAGGAGAGAATAGCCATCGAACTTCTTTCTCTCTTGATAAGAACACTACCAGTAACAGTGACAAAAAGGTCTTGGCTTATATGAGATTTAAAAGAATTGTATATAGTGGTACCTCTTGATCTGAACTTAATTCGGTCTTTTTGGCTGTTTGAACTGCGAAAATTCGAATTAGGAAGCAATTTCTACCATTGAAATTAATGTAAAAACATTAAATCCATTCCAGTTAATTTTATATAGAAAAAACTACACTCAACCCCCGGCTATTGCGAGAAATTGGTCCCTAAACATCGCCACAATAGCTAAAAACGCAATAGTCATTGTTAAGAGGTACTAATGGGAAAAAATAAAATTGGTCCTGGCCCATCAGAGTGGCAGAGTGGCACCTTGTTTTCCCCTCATCATCATAATTCATAGATATTGTTCACATTTCGAGAGTATATATATATATATATATATATATATATATATATATATATATATATATATATATATATATGTGTGTGTGTGTGTGTGTGTGTGTGTGTATTCAAATAGGAATGTACACAACCACTAACCTAATGTAACCTAACCTAACATTAACTACCCTTTACAGGTAGGACATGCAAAAATATCTTCTAAAAACCCAAAAGCCACCTTCAAAAACCTTAAGAACTGCCAAAAAAACACCCCTAACCTAACCTAACCTTACAAAATCTAATGTTTCATTACAAGTATCCCAGTGGTCTAACCTGGTGGTTTTCACAACAAGCAAAAAACATAAAAAACCTTAAAAGACAACCTTAAACACCTTCAAAACACCCTTGAAAACCCCTATAAATAATATTAAAAATCCCCCCCTAAAACACCCCTACACCTACACGTCTCCCACTGAAACAACCTGGTAGTGTTCAGAGAGAGCAAAAAACATGAAAGCCTTAAGAAACAACCTTAAACACACTAAAAACACAATTAAAAACCATAAAAACCTTAAAAAAACCCCTACAAAATATCCCTTAACCTAATCTAAACCTTAAAAAACGTCAAAAACATGAAAACCGCCTTTGCAAACCCCTTAACACATCATCAAAAACATGAAAATACCTTACTAAAACCTAAAATAACATGGAAAACTCTTAAAAACCAATATAAACATGAAAAACCCTTTAAAGACACACAAAAAAACCCTTATCTCCCCCAAAACCATCCCCTAACCCAATGTAACCTAACTTAATGTTAACCATCCTTTGCGGGTAGGACATGCTAAAACATCATTTAAAAATCCTAAAACCACCTTCAAAAACCTTTAAAACTTCCAAAGAAACATCCCTAACCTAACCTAACAAAATCTAACATCCCATTACAAGTGTCCCAGTGGTCCAAACTGACAGTGAGGAAAAATCTTGAAAAACCTTAAGAGAGAACCTAAAACACCCTTAAAACCCCTAAAACAACATTAAAAAATATCCCCCTCAAAACCAACCCGAACCTAATGAAACCTAACGTCCCTTTACAGGTCTCCCAGTGTTACAACTTCGTAGTGTTCAGAGCAAGCAAAAAAATGAAAGCTATGAGAAACAACTTTAAACACTCTAAAAACACCCTTAAAACCCCTAAAAACAATCTTAACAAATACCCAACCAAAATTTGAACTGGCAGGAAGGCGGCGTCGGCCGCCACGTGTGTTTGTGTTCGAATTAAGAAGCCACATTCGGATTAGAGGTCAAAATTTGTTCGCCAAATATGTTCGGATTGGGAAGTGTTCAAGTCAAAGGGTATTTGAATCAAGAGGTACCACTGTATCTCATTCTATTACTGCGGTGAAATAAACACTTAATTTAGAGATGTTGCTCTGTGACAGACACATTAGCATGACAGTTTATGAGTGTACTAATGTAGTAGATTAATCATAAAATAGGGTAAGTTGTATCTTTCTTTCACTTTGTTGTAAATACTGTATAATAAAACAAAGTATTGGAAGTAAAAATTCCCCCCCCAAAATGTAAAAAATGTAAAAATGAAAAATATCAAATTGCTCTTTGTTTTCTATCATAGAAACTTTGGTTGATTTATCATTGCTGGTGCATTTTTCTGGGGTTAAGTGCCACTAAAGGCAAGGAATCATAATCACTAAAAACAAATGAGTTGTTAATCAACATGGAGGACTAAAATTAGGATTAAGAACAGTTACAAGGACAAGTTTTCTCTGACACTGTCATACACCACAAAGACTCACACAACAATTACAGACTACACTGAACATACACAATATGCACAAAGGTAAAAATTTTACACACTTAATTTTAATATGAAGCTGTAAGTTACAAATGAAAACTCCAAGTATTGGTTAGACAGACACTCACCATCCTCTGACTGGCCTGGCTCTGAGTCCACTTCATCGGGATTCTCGGATGGTGCATCACAAGCTTCCACCTCCAGGTCTATGGAGTCACGGGAAATGTACTTCTCATAGACGTGGCCACCATCACCAGGGAAGATGTCCTCACTAAAGATGATGATGTTCTTGATGAGCTCATTCACCAGATTCTGATACTGAACCTGAAGAGAATTTCGATACCCACTAAGTGATAGATGTCATTGTTAATATGGCACATGTTTAAGTACTAAATGTAATTGTAACTATGACATATGTTATAAAAGAAAGAGTGATGGGAAAATACAATGACAAGAATATCACAGCAAAACTGAGAGAATATACATAAGTGACAAGTGCCTAAACATACAATGTAACCTCAGTTAATGCACATCTCCCTTTTTAACAATGCAACATCTGTCATTAGCTGCTAAGACAGGATGGAAAAGTGTCTAGGAATGGATCAATCCCTTCTACATTAGTTTTTAATGGGTTTCCAAACATTTTGGATTTTTTAAAATTAAGTTCAAGAACCAAAGTTCCACTCTATACCATATTCAATACTGCACTAAAAAGGCTAATTAATGCATAATCAGAAAGAAATCACTAACTGAATATATTTTCTTTTATCTGTATCTTCAATACACACACACACACACACCTGGTCTTTGTCTTCAGGGATGGGCACTAATGTCGGGCCAAAGCAGATGGCCAGGTTGTATGGGTCCATCATATTCTCATCACTGAACTCTGACAAGCTGAAGGTGAGACATATTATCCCATATAGAAAGATTTGTGGGAAACAGAAAATAAATATAAATCCTAAAAATCTAATACTTGTTTTACTTTGTATAATCCACTAAAACACTGCATTATAAAAAAAATCACACCATAGCATTTTCATTTTCATTCTTTAACTTCAATCCACACCATACCTGTCACTTGATTAATTTCAATATATAGTTCATAAATGATCATTGAGAAAGAAAAGTATAATCTTGTATCAGCCTTTCAATATCACAAAATTCATATCAATCTATGACCCTTTTTATGCTCTTATCAATCTTTTCTATTTTAAATGCCTTACACAGCAAACCAATATGAGATATCCTTTATATTTTCTGTATCTTCTTTTGCTAGAAACTTTACACATTAGTGATGCATGTTGTAGTCAGAATGATAATAACAAAATCTGATGATGTGATCTGGACATCCCAGGACTGACAGGAGCTGTGAGTGACTTACTGATTGAGGAAGGCGAAGAGGTAACGCATTACAACAAACACTGGGCGGGGAAGACTGGTTACAACATCTCTCATCTTCACTACAAAATCATGTTTCTTCTCTAAAGCTGAAATAAAAGGTTGACTTTAATATGATAATTTCACTATTTCTTTTCTCAAGCTATAGTATTGCTTAAGAAAATAAGAAATATATACATATGTGAAAATCAAAGCTATGAAACATATAGATCCCTACTGGTTGATTAAGTTTATTCATAATTGCATTATTGTTTCACCCTGCAATTACTTGCTGACCCCAAACATGCATGTGGTATCAATGTGCTGGACTGCAATCTTCACTTAACTATTTTTTACCATGATGGCTAGACCTGGTACTTACAATTTAGTCTTTCATATTCCATGATTAGCCAAAATACATTCATCTGGAATTCCTTCAGTATTAAGAGGTAAGAACTTACGAGCAATT
This sequence comes from Callinectes sapidus, assembly GCA_020233015.1. Classification (NCBI taxonomy): domain Eukaryota; kingdom Metazoa; phylum Arthropoda; class Malacostraca; order Decapoda; family Portunidae; genus Callinectes; species Callinectes sapidus. The sequence goes on along the minus strand of CM035200.1, from coordinate 1,043,811 downwards.
TCCATGAACTGATCAAAGAACACAGTAGGAAAGAGTGGCTCCCTCAGCTCCCGCAAGTATAGTTTCAAAACACCAGCCACACTGTTGATGTCAGAGGCATCAGTCACGTCTGCCAGAGGGTCTTCCATTCTCTCAAAGGATTCCCTAAAGTTGTTGATCTCCACTTGGGATCCAGAGACTCTGAATATCCCTTGGTGATGCAGGCCTGACAGGAAGATATTGTATGTAAAATACAAAATGTACCCATAACTGAGGAAGCAGCACAACTGTGAGCTTTCAACAAGATTGTTAAATTGACAAGTGTGAGCTTTAATATTCTAAAATAACTAACATAATTTCTTTCTTACTGTCACCCATAGTTTCGAAAAAAGTATTAAGCAGTGATGATATATACAAAGTATCTTCTCTACACATCTTTCCAAAACAGGAAAAATCTCCATAATTTTTCAATGAATAAATTCAACAGCATTATAATAAAAACAGACTTATCATGCTAACTCTTTCACTATGGAGGCTCTAATATTTACTAATGAAAGTATCTTTATACCATATAGGTTGATGACCCTGATGCAAGACTTCATGATGAGAGGAATCTCTTGACTAGTGGCCTCCAAGTATTCTTCAAGGGAGCCTCCAAACAGCTTGGGCTGACCCATGAGAGGGTTGCGTCCAATGCGGCGACGACGTGGCTTGTTCACCAAATTCCTGTTTTGGATCAAGCAAGTTGTTTATAAACTTACATCAATCCAGGAATATCACAGAATTACTTCAGACCATTCTTCAAAATAACAAATCAACACCAATGACTTTGCAAGAAATTTTTACATATCTCAAAATACAATTAGAAATGGCATAAATTCCAATGCAATTATGAACTTATTTTTATACATCAAAGAACATTCAATTTTAAATTCATTTTAGTAACACGACTATGAAAGTCACAATGTCCAGACCTTGTTGGTGTCGGGGAAGAGGAGGCCTGTGTCTCATCTCCAAGTGCCTTTCTCATTAGCTCATACCTTGCTTGTAAGCGAGTTATGAGATTGCTCCCAAGAGTGTATTCACGGAATTTCTGAAAGTTAATCAGCTTTGAATGGAGAGCACATTAATCACAAGTATCTTTCATTCCCATCCTTGTCCACAGAAACTTATCAGGATCAGAAATATGATAAATGAAGACAGATAAGACTTACACTTAAATAGAAATCCTCAGTCTCTTGACGATCTGCTTTCATCTTGATCATTATGGACTCAGGTTGCTTGTTGTCTGGCCTTGGCTCGTCAACAAAGTAATGAGCACAATCATAATCCCGTGTGTTGATCATCTCCATGAGAGTTTTCTCTGCTGTCTCAATGGTCTTCCAGGTCTCCTCTGATTCAGTCTTGAGGCTGGTTAGTCTGGAGACAAGATGGGCATAGCGCTTCTCCATCTCCTCCTGGACATGGCGGTTCACCACCACCTGGTTCACCTGTGTTGTGGTGGAATCCTCATGAGTCTGGCACTACACAGTGAGTGCCTGCCAAGGACTTCACCATAGAGCGATTTAGAAAATATGTGCCACAGCCAAAGATAGCATAAGTGAAACATTGTCTTGGTGTAACATTGAATAAGCATGCTAATTAAACACATTCAAGTATTTTTTATAGAAGATATAATGCTGTGCTTATACTGTTTCCTTGAAGGTGAAAATATTAAAGCCCATGTTTCTATAAGCAAAGAAAAAGAGGTAGGTGCCATTTCAAAGCAGTGCTGAAAACTTTAAAGAAATAAGAATCCTACCTATACATTGTTCAAACTATAATGGCAAAATAATTTCCATCTAAAATACTGATTTTTCTTTGTCAGATACCAATTAGATATTTTTGGTTATAAATATACTGTATAAAACAATGAAAGTTTGGAACATATAGTTCATCTAAAAAAGCAAAAGCTACAATGTGAAATGATGACCTGCTTCTTTTGATAAACGAACACAATTTTTTTGAAATTCTACAGTAGCCATTGAGCCACGATGTTATGTAGCATTTCAGAACAGTGAATAGATAGAACAGCATTCTAAATCCTTGGCAAGATTGTAGATTTCTTTTTAATGTAAGTAAACATTCTACATTTCAAAGAGAAATAATCCATTCTGTAACATTTGCAGTGTGAGTGGTGGTTATACAACACTGTTCACTGATTACATGAACAATTGTTACTTAATACCATTAATTTATATTAAAAATACATATATTGAGGGAGGATATAGAATATTCTCAAAGCAATTAGTAAATCGGTGCACAAACTCAGAGAATGTTAGCAATATGTGTACATAGTATATGTCCATAGGAGAAAAGAAGACAAGCAAGATGAAACATTCAAACTGAAGTACATATTAAGAGAAAAGCTACAAAGGATAAGGAATTTTGGCAATTTGAATTTAGAAAAACCATACCAAGCAAACATTCATGATCAAACAGTTCATTCCAGGTCAGAATCTGGCATTCTTAAGAGGAAGGGTTGAGTATCACACAGCCAACACTCAACACAGGTCAAGGTCACAGGTCAGGTTGGCACAAAAACCCTCAGCATCAAACTTTCTCACCTCATCCCCTTTGTGTCCTTGAAACTCAAACTTCTTGGGTAACATGAAGGCAGCATTGTTGAATTCCAGGAACCTTTGTTTGTCCAAGCGAGAGTCCAAGTTACTGATGGTTTTATTTATGTCATCAATACCTCCCTGCAGACTCCTTCGCATACATTCCTGCCCAGAGACATGGGTCTTAAGGGCTCGTGCTATGCTGCTGTGGAACCCAAAGTCCATACACTGTGAGAGAAAAAGAATAGGTACATGAAATAGCTTCCATGACAATGTTGCTAAGAATATCTACCATAATGTTTTATATCTTAACACTATGTAAGATACAATTTTTTTTTTAATTCAACACATTATCTATAATAATACTTAAATGATCCATTAAAAAGATTGTTGTATCAACACAACACAGCATCTCACAAAATAATCATCTAGCATTCTGAACTTACATCAACAATGTCAGACAAATCTTCCACAAAGTACTTATGGATGGCAGCATTGGCAGAGTCCATTGAGAGAATATATTCATTACGGGCCTTCAATGCTTTCAGCTTAGCATCCATGTACTTGTTACTTCTCTGCAAATGTTAAAGAAATGGTAAGAAAGCTCTTACATAAAATCCTAAATACACCAAAGAAACAAGACATTCAAGTTCTAAGCTTATTAACATCTATAGAGATTATAATAATCTTTCTTGCACCTCAAGAAATGGAAGAAATAAAGACCTGTAAGTCTAACTACCTTCTGAATTTCCT
>CM035200.1:1027979-1035479 GCA_020233015.1 Callinectes sapidus | reverse complement strand
TGAGTTTAATAGCAACATGACCATGTATAAAAATTTCTAGGAGTAGTATGAAGGTTAAGACATTACTTTTTTTGTTACACTCCTTAAATGTGTACTCGTTTCCTGACTTAACATGTGTTTTCCCACGGTAGACTGGTTTCAATCTTCTCCCAAAAACATCGAAACTCACAGCAATAAGAGACAAAGGTTTTTATTGTTAGGTTCGTGTGTGCTATAGAAGGGATCGTGAGAGTGGACCGGCAACACTCGTCTGTAATGCTGAATGTCTTCCTTCCTCTGTCCTTCCTCATTCCAAAGACCGGGGATGTTTTGCGTCTTATGAGGAGGCATCACGTAATACACCGAACTGAACCGATCTCAGCCCTAGTGTTACTTGGAAGTTTCTCTCACTCTTTTCCCCGCTTCAGACCCACCAGTTATTTTTATTTTCCGTTACAAACTTTTGATTAGATATATTTGGCCTAGGAAAGAAGTGAAAAATGAAATAAAAATAAACAAATAAAGTCTTAAGAGTAAAATGCGAGGATTATAGAAATCCCACAAGTAGTAGTAGTAGTAGTAGTAGTAGTAGTAGTGGCAGCAGCAGTACTAGTAACAGCAGCAGTAGCAATGGTAGCAGTGATAGTAACAACAGTAATCATGACGCAAACCAGTGCAGTAAGCGGACCGGCGGCGCCCTTAAACACCTACACCACCACCGCGACCTTGAAAGCGGCTTATTTGCTCCGGCAGTATCCTGTTTACCCTCGCCCTCGCTACGCCGGCCCGCAGAGGTATAGGCAGACACTCGGCACACGCAGCTACACTAGAAATGATACGCCATGAAAGTATGTCAGTCTGACGTGATTTACAACCTGTTTGCTCTAACCCACGCCCCCGCCAACCAAAAATATACAGCCGCGAGCGATATTTCAAAAGCAAACAGACACAGGAGGAAGAGCCGCGCGAGTGTGTGCACAAGTGCGTTTGTTCCTGTGCTTGCAACTCTCTCTCTCTCTCTCATGATGTATCCGTCTATCGTTTGTCTTCACTGGGGTTTGTCGCGAGTTCTATAATGACTGTTTACATATTTTAAGTGAAAACAGACAGAGGAGGAAGAGTGCGCCAGTCAGTGTGTGAGTGCAAGTGAGTGAATGCCTGTGCTTTCATGCATTCTTTTTGTTTCTCATGATTCGTCTATTGTGTTTATTTGAGTGTGTCACCTGTTTTAATGTTTAATCACATATGAGCGTTCCGGATTTCCACGGTGTATGTCAGGATATTGTTGATAGTTGCTTCCTTTAAAGCGTAACTTTATCCAGCACACCGCCAGCCTTGCTCAACGTTTGTGTTTGTTTACAAGGCGAACCAAGGCGGATCTAGTAGTAGAAGCGGAATGTGTTAATCAGAGAGAATGGGAATTAACAAACAAATTATAAGACCTTTAGTTACGAGGAAATTAAACAGAAAATCTAGCAATTATAACTTTTTTCCAGTTCTCAAATTAACAAGTCACATTTAAATTGCATTATGCATTGTTAAATAAACGCAGTACGCCTTGTGGTCAATAAAACCTTAATCTATCAACTAATACGCTACAATCCCTTTTCTGCCTCGCGTTTACAGTACTCTTTGCATCACGGCCACTCTTCCATTCCATTCCCCACTGCGTTAGTACAGTACCTCAAGTCACGACTGTCATGCTTCTTCTAAGGTTTCAGTTGTCACTATTCTCATCACACCAACTTACTTCCGCCTCGTCAGTAGAAATAAAGATAGGAGGCATACGTGCAATTGAAATTTATGTGTGTAGTAAAGAAAGAAAAGGAAACGAGAGAGAGAGAGAGAGAGAGAGAGAGAGAGAGAGAGAGAGAGAGAGAGAGAGAGAGAGAGAGAGAGAGAGAGAGAGAGAGAGAGAATCAGAGCGGGGAAAACCTTACGTAACAGATAAAGAAGTGGATAGGAGACACATTCTCCGAGAAGAACTAGATTAATTCAGTAAAATAAAATGCGAACCCTCTCATGCTTGTGGGAGAGGGAAATCACACAACGAAATCCGGTGCGAAGGAAATAGCTAAGTAATAAACTATCAGATTATAAGTTGACTGATATGCTAGGAATCCATTACTTGTTTAGATTCATAAGTTTGTAAGAGTATTGGAAATAAAATTACGGGTTAGAAGTAAGAAAATATGCATGCGGAGCAAAAATAAGGCCAGGATGTTACTTAGAGGATCTAAGAGTACAAATAAACATAAGAATAAGAAAGATTTACCCATGGAGCTCTAAGAATAAGACCAAAGGAGCACACAGTATAAAGAAGAGCAGAGGTTATCACGAGTTACTAAGAGTGAGAAGACAATCATAATAGAAATTAAAGAAGTTTACTTAGAGGGTTTGAAGACAAAGTGAAGTAAATAGATGAAATTAGAGAAGCGCATACTTGATTTTTTTAAGGTTCCTGAGAGGATTTAGAGTGAGAGGAAACAAATACAGTACAAACAAGAGTAAGTAGGTTATTATGTGGACTTAAGAATGAGAAAAGGCGAAAAAGGGGTAGCAAAGAGACCATATTACTTAACCTAGATTTTTTGTGACTGATCTCAATGACCGACAAAGTTCCTGAGACGAAGTAATCACGAACGTCCTCCCGTCTTTTGTGGCAACAGCACGAGGACAGAATTCATCCTTAATTATTTAAATGCGTATGAAATTTTCGCTTACAATAATTATTAATCTTAAGAGGTTAAAATTGAACGGCCCAAAAAATTCCACAAGCTTTGGTTTGAGTTATGTCAGAATTATAACAAGTATCCACTGATACAAGTCATAAAAATATAAATACAAAAATTCCCATTACCTTTTCCATGATTACTATCTATCTAAATTTTAATAACCTGACCAGTATAAGCATTAAAAATAATAAAAATACCTCATCTTTTCTCATGCGTGTTAGTTCAAATTCTCATCAAAATTTGTACAAGTCAATTTTAATAAACAGGGAAGCCACGTGAGAGCACGGCTTACCCACACTCACTTGGCTGATTAATAGCTACATGTTCATATCTCCAGTTAGATTCAGGTTTACTAGTTCTTTTTTCCTAATTGTTAAAAGCGACACGTTCAGATATCAATCTACTACTTTCTAATTGTTACATGGTTGTGAATAACTGATGTATATTAATCACACTACACTGAAGACCCAAGATGTCCGTCTGATACGCCGAGAAGTCTCCAGAAATAGCTAAGTGAGGGTTACAGTATTTGATGCATTCATAATTAATTTCCTCCTGCCAGACGAAACAGAGTTAAGAAAGGTAAAGTGATGCTCGCAATGTTTGATGAGTGACTACCTTGTCTTCATAATTCATTCATCCCCGCGGGCTGATAAGACATGGGTAAGACAAAAGAATCCACAAGTGAACTTAACTGATAAATGCAATACTTGATGACTGGTTAACATGCCTTCATAACACGAACTAGTTAGTTTTTTTTTTCTTTCTTTCTTTTTTTTTAAGAACCATCAGTAAAAAGAAAGCGTATTTACGTCCTCCCCATTACTTCATGAAGTCAAATTAACTGGGAAACTACAGATGTAACGACAAATTACCTATGAGTATAAAGAAACTTTCCATCGCGAAAGAATCAGGGAGTTTATAATGTAAAGTACCTAACACCTTCAATCTTCCATGCGTAAAATACGAAAAACAACAATAAGACACACTGATGATATACCTAATACACTTTGGATATTCACTTGGGTTAAGTTTCGTCGTCGAAGATAGATCAGATCAGTTCTCATTGTCTTTCTTTATTTTTTGGCTATTGATGAAACATATAGGAAAAAAAAAACTTCAAAACTCCCGTTACCTTCCACTAAAACCCCAGAGAAAAAAATGTGGAGGCAGGATAATGAAATACTTTACATTACAGCACAACGAGTAAGAAAATCACGTATAAATCAGCCACTCTTGCTTGGATAATGACCAATTAACTTTGGATAGGTTAGGGCAGGTAACTTAATCCGAACGCCCCTAACCTACCTCAAGTATGACTAACGGTGACTGTTCATGTAATTTGAGATGCCCATAACCACTAGTCGCTTCCTATACACGAGCCATAAGCCTACGCAGCGCAGCCACTCCCTCATCATCATCCCTAGGGCATCGTGAGGCGGAACAAAAATAACCCAGTCTTCCTCTATACACACACCCACGCGGAACCACTGACCTACATCAACCTACTTCAAAAACACCGTAAGGGACAAGAAAGGCAGCCTAGTTTTGCCTCTTGCACTACATTATATATCTACTTACATCCCTAGCCTACTTGCCCTACACCAAGTTCCGAGAAACATAGCCTAGTTTTACCCCTTACATAATACTTTTACACACATCCCTAGCTTAACATGCCCTATACGAATGTAGTCTATGCCTTGTACTCCTACACTAATCCCTAACTTCTTCATCAAGCCCTGTACCACTTTACATCAGGGGCATTATCACGGAGAGGAAACACTGACCTACTTCATACACTGCTCCTTCATATCTCTACACGGACAATATTATTATCTCTTTTCCGTCTCCCTGTAAACAATTGGATTTAGAAAAGAGGCAGAAAGGAATTGGTTTTGAAATAGTGATCAATGAACGGGGTAGACTCGGTAATCAGGTTAGTGTCGAGTCGTAACGGAACATTAAAAAGGAAGATTAGGTATATTTATTGATGAAGATAATAGGTAGAAATAAGGAAGTGTAGGCCTGGTGGCTTCTTGCAGCTTTCCTGATTTTCTTATGGCCTTATATCAAACATCTTACTCCCCCTCCCCCCAGCAGGAGTATCGTGAGGAGGGAGAAGAAAAACTTAGCACCACCTAACGCCACGCCATGGCCGCTCACGCCTCGCACTGTCCTTGTCGCCGCAGGGTGTAGCCGTGGAAGGACGCATCACTGCCTCCCAGGTATTAGCACCGTCTCGCCGCTCAGCCACGCACGATATATTAACGTAAAACTATAATTGAAGCCCTAAAAAATCCTATTATAAGGGCGTTGGCGGTGCTTCAGGACACTCACCCACTGCAGCCGCCGCAACCACCACCACCACTCTATACACATGTCTGCCCGATGCATTAACATTCTGCGTCCTCCGTTTCCCTCCTCACACCACCGCTAACGGGGAGCGTCTCTAGCGTAGGTAGATATGATTTCGTATTTGTAAAAGAAAAACAGAACATGTCAAAAACATTAATCACCTGTGCAGGAGACAAAATATAAACATATTCTCTTGTCATCATATCATTATTATCTGGACAGTTTTCCGATCATGTTTTTCCTCATCTTTCTCTTCTATTCCTATAGCTTATGGAGTGACGTGTAGCAGATGAGGAGTGGCCTTGATAGGGAAGGGAGGGAAGGGGGCCTCTCGGCGTGATCCACAATGCAGCCACGACAAACAAGGAGGGAGGGATGGAGGGCACGAGAGGCCAGACAGGGAGTGGGTTCAGTAGCTGCGAATGTTATGATGATGTTGATGGATATGGCGGTAGAAAGGTGTGTACAGCAAACTGGTACAGAAGAAAGAGGAAGAGAGGGAAGTGAAGGAGAAAGTATAAGTGACGGAGCGGTGTCACATTCTGAGGGTGACCCTGAACACTACAGCAGCAGCACAACCACTCATCTTGCAGAGCTTCACTTCCGGAGGAGTGGGCGTGGTGATGGTGCTGGTTCATGTTCCGTCCCACCGCCTCTACACCTTGGAGATGGGGGGGGGGGGGGTAAGAAGGACGACACGCGACGACAGTGCAGAGAGAGAGAGAGAGATTGAGAGAGAGAGAGAGAGAGAGAGAGAGAGAGAGAGAGAGAGAGAGAGAGAGAGAGAGAGAGAGAGAGAGAGAGAGAGAGAGAGAGAGAGAGAGAGAGAGAGAGAGAGAGAGAGAGAGAGAGAGAGAGAGAGAGAGCTCACCGTCAGTATCCTGTAGGTGGTTGAGGTAGATCTTGTGCAGGTCGGTGCCAGAGCGGGTGGACCACCATTGCTTCACCCGTCTGTTCTCAAGAGACAGCCACTCGTGTAGCCCTGACAGCTTAGCCAAGGCTACGGGGGCGGCGAGTCCAGGAGGGGTCCCCACCACGGATAGGTTCCCGGTGCTCATGGTGCCTAGGGGAAGGCTTCTCGCCGCCCCTTCACTACACCGTCGCCGTCATCTCTCACACCGATCACTGTCTCTCACTCTCAATTTGCCGTGCGCCTCGCCTCGCCGCCTACACCGCCAGCAGCCTGCGTCGCACCGCCAGAGTAATACTACGGGGTTGCACTGTTCCACAACACACCACTCCACCTCAACAAGAGTTCACCTGATCACGAAAACACAATGGTGAACTATCGGTGGTGACCTGACCCTCTTTAACGGCCCAGTTTTTACAGTTTCACGCGCGAGTCACGGGCACCAAGACAATGGGTGACCGCGACCCCTACAGCAGGGTGGCGGCCGCTAGGTTTCGAGACGCCCTCAAAACAAATTTAAAATACCGCCAGATCGAGGCTAGTACATAACACTATGTATAAAATAATAACAACAATAATAAACGGCAATAACAAACATGTATCACTGCAACGGTGTATTTAGTTTCTTTCTATATTCCCCAAGCACTACACTCATCCGATCACATAACACTGTTGCCAACGCCGGGAGACAACTGAGACTGGTAATGTTTGCTGGAGTAGAGAGCGTCTTTCCTCCCCTTCCTCTCCCTCCCAGCCCCACAACGCGCTGCAAAGGGAAGGGTGGGGGAAGGAAGAGGCGGCGGAGCGTGAGACGGAGGTGTTGGGATAGGAAGGAACGGCGGCTTTCACAACACTAAACTTGCTCCAAACAATAACAAAGCAACGAGAGAGAGAGAGAGAGAGAGAGAGAGAGAGAGAGAGAGAGAGAGAGAGAGAGAGAGAGAGAGAGAGAGAGAGAGAGAGAGAGATTGTTCGAGCCAGAAAAAAGGAGGAGGGGCGTTAGACGAAGGGGCGTGGTGTGAGAAAGGAATGGGATGAAGTGGAAGGGATGTGATAGAAGTGAGGAGGGGGGTGGGGAGGAAGGTGAGGAAGGAGAAGAGGGAGTGGGAGGGTCAATCAACAAGGCAGACGTGACGTAGGCTGGGGCTTCCACTGCCTCCACCCCAACACTGTCACGCCCTTTGCTCTCCTCCCCTCGCTCCCTTCTCGTGCTCCCCCTCTTGGATTACTTTATTCACGATTTCCAGAGAGAGAGAGAGAGAGAGAGAGAGAGAGAGAGAGAGAGAAATTAACAAGAGGTTTTATGAATATTAAGGAAAAATACACTACAAACAAGCAGACCGTCATACTGTGACGCACACAAGCTTGCTTAAGTGCCCGCAAACACACACACACACACACACACACACACACACACACACACACACACACACACGCGACAAGTTAACAGAAGTCCCGCCAGACGAATATAACTCAACTCCTTAGCGTAAAAATGTACACGGCAAGACCACAACTTGAAGC